>JAYJMB010088578.1:0-19201 GCA_036873735.1 Pouteria campechiana | reverse complement strand
AACCTGGCCACTGACTGACTATGACATCCTGCATATGGCATGACATGTTTTGCTTATTTGCATCTTTGTTTATTACTTTATTTGTCGATGTTTATTACATTATTTATAATCATATTTTTTTCTGCTTACCTACTTACCGAGTTTGCCCAAACTCACCCTTTTATTTAAATTTTAGCTAACAAGTCAGAGGACGGAGCCCAACAGGGTGTTGGGTCTCGCGACAGGGCTAGGTCGTGACACCAGTAGAGGCTTTACTCCTTTTCATGATGTATGATGGTATATTGTTGAATGAATTTTGAATGTATATGAGACATGTATCGTTACTTAGTTTTACAGCATGTCATTTTATGGTATGGGTATATATGATTTGACAGCTAGGGTATAGAGTACCCCGATCTTGGTCTGTGGGTATTATGGTGATGTGTGTTTTGGAGGCGGCAGTTATATCATTTGTGTGAAAATGGTAGGGCCTGGAGGTGGCCATATTATATTGGCATATTTATTATATAATTCTTGTGGTTTAGTATGTTGTATATAGGATAAAGGTAAATCAGGGGAGACTCTATTGGAATTTTTTCTGAATTTACCACTAGTAACGCTCCAGGAAGGAGGGGCGTTACACCACTACTCTGCCAGATGTACTCCACTTCTTGAACTTTGTCTATTTTTAATAGATGATCATTGGCTTTGTTTGACTATTGCTCACTTATGATAGATAAAGTCTGTTGTAAGGATGTTGTTTTGCATTCGTCAAATATAATCTCCACTTGGACAAACAATTGGAAACTTAGTTGATTCCTTTTCATTTAAGCTTTTTCTATAGTGGTACTTTGTCTTTTACTTCTACACTAGCCCATGTCTTTTCAGTCAAACATATTGACGCCTTGGAATATCTTCTCTGTGTTCATTTGTTTGTGAGGTTTGCAACTTGTTTTTGCATGCTACATACTTGGCGATCACCATTAGTATATAATCTTTAATTCAGTTTTGTTTGTCATCAAAACCATGCATTTTTACTAACATTCTCCCCCTTTTTGCCGATGGCATAACTTGATTAAAAATTATCTTATAAAATATAATCTCCCCCTAAAAGTATGCATTCTAATAAAAATATTTTACAAAGTTTAATCATTCCTCAAGTTGCTATTTTCTGTTATTTCCCTTAACTTTTTTTATATGTATTCTCCCCTTGATTTTTTCATAATTATGCATTTATACATTCCCCTTTGAGATAATTTGCATATTCTTTCTCCCCCTTTTTGTCTTAAGGAGAAAGAAACATTCCACTCCCAATAAGTATTGGCCAAATAGAAAGAAATAAACAAATAGACATGTTATTTCTTATCATTTCAATACAAACAAAGCTACAAAGCAGGTTGGTCTAAATACAAACATTTTAAGTTTAGGGAGATGGAGTGGAAGATTGTCATGTACCCCGAAAGAGGAGCCTCTACATAGTCGGGGGATGTGCATCCAAAACTTGGAGAGGTTTCTTCAAGTGTGAGAAATCAAGGTTTTGGATGGTGGATGGGAAGATGAGGGGTTAGAGATGGATGTAATATATTTGTTATTTCTATTCCATTCCTCTTCAAACGCCCAAGAAGATGGTAATATGTGAATCAGGGGTATCTGGCAATGATAAGATTGAATGATAATGTCTGCAAAGCCACAGTTTGAAGTGAAATGCTTCTAATAAAATAGATGGAAGATAGGTGTAGACAAAAGCATTATCATTCCACCAAGAGAACAACTGAAGAAGCAATGGTTGATTCTTCAGTCCCCACCACATGCTTGTCTTCCTACTATGCTTACTTACAAAGTGTTCTTCTCTAAGTAGCTTCATCTTTATGGTGCAGAGAAGGATTGCAAGTCATGGGTTAAAATAAATTGAATGTGGGGGCTATATGAGGTAGTTGATATGATATTTTTATAAAGAGAGAATAACTCATGCTAAAAATAGAGTTTGATGTGATAACGATAGCAATAAATTGATTATGGTCAGAAAATGAGGTGTACTCTACCTCAAAAACTATGATCCACTATCCTCATGTTTGTAGTAGTAGTACTACAATTCATATTATAATACATATGTAATTTCAAAAAATTCAAGGTACAACAATTACATAACATATCATGCAATTAAAACCTATATCAATATCAATATTAATCAATAATATCAATTAATGACAATATTATCTCATAATCCAAACTATCCAATTTCATTTCATACCACTATCCTCATATCTCAACATCCATCCATCACTAAATCGATCTCACATGAGCAAATGGAACTACTATTATGTGACAAATACAAACCAATGTATCCATACTTTCATTATCTTGCTATCAGCCAATGCTATGCTTAGGAGGTTATGAACCAAGTGGACTCAGCTACAAATCAAGTGATCTCAACCACAAACCAAGTGGACACAGGTACAAATCACCAAAGTGGACTCAACCACTAACCAAAGGGACTCAACTATCTTTCAACTGCAGTGTGTTCTAGTCCATCCCTGCAATTCGACTACAAATGTCGCGGAATCCATGATTACATGGTATTCTACCATCAATGCAACACAAACATTACAAGTTCAAATAAGCAAAGGAGTCCCACACAATAGGCTGATCATGCCTTTGTGACCATCACAGGCGGCATATCCAACAAAGCCCTGTCATGGGTGGGATTCCAAATATCCAAAATAGTCATCCTAGCAAGCATCCAAACCTCAAATATATACAATCATATTCTAGTAGTAATCCAACTCTCAATACATATCAATCATCTTTCAAGATCTTTCAAGAGGCCTCCAAACACAAGCATGAACCTCAATCATGTGTTCAAGTCTCAATCAAATAGCCAAATATCAAATAGATAAATATCTCAAAACTTAGTCAAGGAATCAAATGTCTAACCTTAACCAAATAGCCAAGTATCCAAACTTATCAAATAACCAAATGTTCAAATGTCAACCAATAACTAAATATCTACCCTCAGTCCAATAACTAATCAAATAACCAAACCTAAACCAATCTCTGTGATATTCACATCCGCATGCTATCCCAGTACCATTCAATTTTCCAATCATCCTACCACCACACAAATCCAAATACCACATGGGGCATATCACATAATTCAACATTACCCATACATAACATTTTGCATATCATAGTCAAAGTACTTCAATAATTTAACATTTAACCTATAACCAATTTAATATCAATCAGTTCCCAAAACAGGTATCTCATCTCAATTACATGGCTATTATATTTCCCCAAATGGGTATTCAATCTTAATTCCATAACGATTGTGTTTTAACTAATATATAAATTCCAACATACATTCCCATCCAAGCATGCATTCCATTCTAAGTATGCCTGCCAATCTGAGCATGCATCAAATTTTCATTTATAGCATGCTTCAATTTTTGATTAGTTGACCAAACTCAAATGTAGATCACCTTAGATCATTAACCCAGATAGTTTAAACTCATAGTAACATTCCATATCGAT
The DNA here is from genome assembly GCA_036873735.1 of Pouteria campechiana. Taxonomy (NCBI): domain Eukaryota; kingdom Viridiplantae; phylum Streptophyta; class Magnoliopsida; order Ericales; family Sapotaceae; genus Pouteria; species Pouteria campechiana. The sequence continues at coordinate 15,691 of JAYJMB010088578.1, read as the reverse complement.
CATATGAGAAAATATTAAATTTCTTCAATTATGTTAGCACAATTATGGTATACATGCTAATTCATTCAAATCATCATATTCATAAGCAAGTAAATTCTAACTAATTTCCAAGTCCAACCATGCTATTGACTTTAGTTCATGAATTATCAAAGCATACATTAAATTCTCAATTACATAACAATTGTATTATGATGAATATCCAAATTCAAGTATGTATTTCAAATTCTTAATCAAACTACTAAACTCATACAAAATTACTTCATTAACCCGAAGTATGAGCTTTAATCAAATGCATCCATCAATTTGCTCGACTCATAACAATATTCAATACAAGTTAGTGCTCAAAGTTCCTAAGGATATGATCATTAATCTAACAAAAATCAAAATAAGGTCATTTCCTCAAGTAAACATCTAAAGATCATATCATATCATGTCATATCAAATAAAATCAATCTAATTCACAAACTCTATAAAACAAAAACATTTAAAATTCAAACAAGATGCATATAATACTACTATGCTTCCACTACACTACTCTATTCCCAACAATTTATGTATCATTTCTAAATCATCATCATGATATTACAGCATTAGCACATTCCTTTCATATCAATATCCTTTCATAACCATTCGTATCAATAGCATTACCAAATAACATTTATACAATTTTCAAAGTGCCTCATTTCCCTTACTCATGCCTTCAATGTATGATTAACATCTCCCCCTTAAATTCTAGTGTTCTTTCATATATCTCACAAGTCCATTTTCTATTATTTTCCACAATCATCACTATCATGGTTCTGGGTTCATATCTAAATTTAAACTTATCGCACAAATAAGTTATTGGGCTTTGATACTACCTATAATGCCCCACACCCCCACCCTATGAGTTTTGACCATTTGATAGATTATGCTCTATTGGGCCTATGCAGGACATTACTACTTCACTTCTTCTTAAGGAAAGCTTTTTCACAACCCTATTATTTCTTATTTTTGAAGGAACAATTCTGCTAAAAATTATGCAGAGTCTCCTCTGAATTATCAATATTGAGATCTGATATACAAGCATTCAAACTCAAAATTTCTAATTATCAATCACAATTCTAAATCATAAATAGAACCTTAATTTTAATAAATATAATTCAAATCATAATTACTCATTAGTCAAACCTTCCCATAGCCCAGAATCTGTATCATACTATGATGGCAATACACTATATGGAAACTATATAATACTATAACAATATTATACATCATTTACTAAGACATACCAATCTACATCTTTAATACATCAATATAAATTTTTTAATTACAATATGAAAATTTCTAATATATAATTATACAAAAGGACTTCAAATCACGACATTCAAGCATACCATCTAAATATCTTTAGTCTTTCTCTTGAATCTTTTGCTTGACCTATCAACTAAAATTTAAAAGAGAGGGCGTTAGTCTGAGCAACTCAGTAAATACAAATAATAAACAATAATTAATCACTTCACAATTTACATAATTCAATCCATTCATGACCAAAGACATAATACACCATTCATATTATGAGGACCATGTCCTCATTATCCCAATCCAATAATCAATGGATGATGCTCATCTCCATATTCTAACTAGCCTTTATATACACAAAAGATCACTTTATGGCTCAATCATCCATCTAAGACACAACCATGTCAATTACTTGAACATATGGTCCTTACTTTATACAAAATAAGGAATCACTATCATTCCCATCTAACCAATTAATTTTGTATGGAATCAATCATCAGTAATCACATAATAAATGGATATTCTATATCCCTCACATCAACATTCATATCAAATCAAAATATCAAATATTCTAGTTCAAGGGATACTCATTATCCCTAATAAGCCAATATTATGATCCAAGATGGGATATCTACTACTCCTAACCAAAACATTCATGCCTAGGATCAAATCAATGGGATATTCATTATCCCCACCCAATCATACATTCAAACAAAATAAAGGGGCACCTACTTACCTTGAGTGATCTGCTATATGTTTCTTAAGCTTCGTATCTCTTTTCATCCTTCTCAGATCATCCTATATAGAGTAACAATCTCATTCATTTACAAACATAACTCAAACTGATTCATTCAAATTATTGAGTTAGATACTGTGATTGATTCATTGCTAATCCTTATGTTTTTTGAAGGCATTATTGCATACTCATCAATGGATAATCAAAAGCCAATATATTCAACATTTAGTTAACCTTTCCAACATGTCACTTAAACTTTAAATACATCTCAAATAATTAGCCATTCCTTCCTTTTTATAAGGGTCTTGGAGTCATTATCAAACTCAATTTATCTCTTAATGGGACATTTTATCAAATGACTAACAGGCACAATGTAAATCATAATATTTCAATGAGGGTTCTTAAGGAATTCCATTTCCAACCACATGTTATCATCACATAACATAACTAGTATGCCATTAACTTCAATAACTATCTAATTAACATTTAATCTAATCAATTTGTGGTCTATATGGTCCAAACATAAAATTTCTCTTTAGTCCCTACTTAGGGCATAGCCTAAAATTCAATTTCACTGGTCCAAATCAATCCTATTCTGAAACATAATAATCAATTCATTAATCATTTACCCCATGATTAATTCAACAAAATCAGAAAATGCCCAAATTTTACTATTCATAAAAACTCTAGCTTAACAAAATTCATAATTTCTCCAGCCGAATCATTATAATTATTGCATTAATTCATTTCTCCTATATTTATAAGCATATACATTAATTTTGTCCCCAAAATCTATCATTTGTCAAAACCCAAAGTAATCAATTATATAAGATTATGTTGGAAAATCGAGCTTACCTTCACTTACAAACATAGCCATCCTTCCCAAACAAAATACCAAGCTCCCAGCTCTCCATTGCTCCTTCCATTTTGTGGAAATCTGATGTTTCTTTTATTTTACAAGGTTTCAATAGGTGGAAATTGGGTTTAAATGAAAATTCACTTGATTATCTATCTAAGCAAGATGATATCCTAGCTAAAATAGCAAGAAGTTAAGCTAAATGAGGTTAGGGCAAAGGGGGGTGAAGAAACAGGATGGATCAGTGAAAACAGAATGGAGAAATGGCTAAGGAAGTCAGCCAACCGACTTAAATCACTGACCGACGCCACTGGTGCCCATCCTAGCATCGCCGACACTAGGTTGCTGTCGCTGCCCTTCGCCACCTACCTGGACTAGCACTGTTGATGCCACCTTGTTGGTTGGAACTATTCTCTAGTTTTTTAATATTTTTTAATATTTTCCATCATTTATTCTACATAAAATATACATAATTACATAAAATTTTACCTCAATTAACTTGTAAGCAAGCCATATAATCCTGCACATATAATTTTACTTGACTCAATTTTATAAAATTTTCATATACTTCATACATACTTGATTCATTTTATTAAAAAATTACATTACTTCATTAACCAACACATAATTAACCCAAAATGAACACCCTAAGTGTTACAAAGGGGGGAATGTTAACCCAAAGTATTGGGTTTTGATGATTAACAAAACTTATTTATGACTTGAATTAAGCTAATGACATGTTGATGAGATTTCTGAACTTTGAAGAAGCTTCAGAGGTGACATAGATAAGTTTAGAAGATATGAAAGCCAAGTCTAAAGGCACAAAATCAAAGTATGAAAGCTTCAGAGTATCTTAAGAAGTTGCTTCAAATGGTGAACATGAGCATCAGAGGTGAACTTCAAGTCTAAGGATCTCAAAAGTCAAGTTCAGAACTTGTTGAAGCCATTAGAAGATCTGAAGGTCAAGTATGAAAGCTTTAGAGTATGTTCAGATGATTTCATATGCACTGGGACACTTTTGAAGATGAGTGAAATGAGTTTAGAACATGTTAAAGGTCAGAAAGTCTAAAAGTTATGTCTAAAAGGTTTAGAACATCTTCAAAGGAAGAACTCCATGCTTCAAAAGTTAGAAGGAACAATCAAAGTTTATTTAGAAGCAACAAAGCTTCTTCAGAGTATGCTTTAAATGATGAACACAAGCTTCAGAAGGAAAAATGTAGCCATTGAATTGTTAGTTGCCAGAAGGAACTTTAAAAGTTAGGAGACTAACTTCAGATGATCTGAAGTACATTGCTAGAACAAAGTTCAAACTAAGCCAAAGTTCAAAAGATCTAAAAAAGAGCTTCAGAAGCTCTGAAATTTAATTTGGTAATGGTAATTGATAAGGCAAATTAACTTTAAAAGTTCAGAAGCATGATTATAAGGTAAATTATGTTGAGTGTAGAAAATATAATATGAAAGGGTCGAAAAGTTGCAAGAAATAATAATTAACAGTTAAATACTCTTTCAAGAGTATAAATGAAAGTTCAAATGAAGAAGATTGAGATTCTTGAGTGGATTAAATATGAATTAGTCACAAGATACTCAAGTCTCCAGAAAGTAAATTCTCTCCAATGTGCTATCAAGTTTAGTGTTCAAAACTATATCTTTTATATTTTAGAGGAGAACAAAAGCACAATGAGGTTTAAGGTCTTTTCATTCGTATTTGAACTTTAACTATGTGTACACTTTGGCTTGATAAGAGGTAGTTTATCTATATACATTATATTTGTTGCATTGGTTACTAGCAAACTTTGGAAACCAGATTAGTTGAGTTACTTATAAGCTCTAAAAATCAGATTGTATAAGTTGTTGGTGAGGTCAAAGGAAAATCAATATTATAAGAGTTGCTAGTGAGCTCAATAAAATCAATTGTGTATGATGACTTCTTGGTGATCTTGAGAAACCAAGAGAGGTGTGATTCCACACGATATAGTGGAACTCAAGGTTGGGGAAATTTTGGAGAGTAGAGCAGGTGTCAAGAGAGCCTGAATTACTATAATCCTTATGTTCTTATTATTTCTGTGCTTGTGTGCTTCCACTGCGTTTTTTTTTCATACTTATACATCCCATCTATTTCCCTACTTCATTTGGATTCCTATTTGGCCATACAACCTGCGTTTTAGGGCATAACATCTAGTATCAAAGCAGGTTTGGGGTAACAACCACTAGCCCATATTCTTCACTAGTACTACTAGTCAAGAAAAGGGATAGGACATGGCAATTTTGTGTAGATTATTGGGCTTTGAATTTAGCCACTATCAAAGATAAGCTTCCTATACTGGTAATAGATGACTTACTTAATAGACTATTTGAGGTAAAAATTTTCTCAAAGTTGAACTTGCCCACCAATTATCATCAAATACCTATTTACCCAACACATGTTGAGAAGACAGCATTTTGCACTCATGATTGGCATTTATAAATGACATTTTTTTGGCCATATTTGGGAAGGTTTATTATGGTCTTTCTTGATGATATTCTGATATATAGCTTTAAATGGTAATTTCATTTGAAACATTTGGGTGTGGAATTCTCAATTTTAGCAACTTACCAGCTTTTTGTCAAAAGGAAAAAATGTTGCTTTGTTTCATAGGTACATTATTTGGGGCATCTCATCAAGAAAGGAGAAGAATTGATCCCAATCAAGTTGCCACAATAGAAGAGTGGCCCAAGCCAACACAATGACGACTATGCATGGGTTTTTGGGACTCACTGGATACTACCATAAATTCATCAAAGGTTATTTTTTGGGACAATCACTGGATACTACCATAAATTCATCAAAGGTTATTTTTTGGGACTCACTGGATGCTACCATAAATTCATCAAAGATTACTGTAAAATAGAGGTCCCATTAACTGACATGCTGAAGAAGAATAACTTTAAGTAGTCTTATAAGTTATAGAGTGTCCATTTGTGAAACTCAAATGAGTGATGGTTCAAGGGCCTGTTTTAGCATTACCCGACTTTACTAAGACTTGTTATTGAATCTAATGCTTCTAATAATGGTGTCAATGCAATTCTAATGCGGGAAAAAAGGCCAATGGCTTTCTTCAGCCAAGTATTAAAAGGGAAGAATGCATCTTGGTCCACTTATGATAAGGAGATGCTTGCTTTGGTACTGGCTGTGCAAAAATGGTATCCATACCTTTCGGGGAAGGCATTTGTGGTTCACACTAACCATAAAAGTTTTAAATTTTTGTGGAGTTAACTAATTACCAGCACAATGCAATAAAGGTCGCTCAGTAAGTTAATGAGCTATGACTTCACCATAGAGTACAAGCAAGGAGAAGACAACTCGGCATGGACACTCTTTCTAGTAGAGATGAACCGGCACAATTGTTAGCAATATGGATATTGATTCCAACTTAGTTAAAGACCATTCATGAGGAGAACAAGAACCAAATAGATATGCAAAGGCTTCATAAATTGTTTCAAGAAGGGAAGCTCCTTGGTCCATGGGCTTGCAAGGATGGTCTACTCTTCTTTAAGGGCCGAATTTATTTGCTTCCTCCATCTCCATTGACGGTCGACATTATACAGGGGTTTCACTCAGCCACTCATGAGGGGTTACACAAAACTCTTCAACGCCTAAGGTCTCAATTTTATTGTCAAGGAATGAAGCGACAAGTCTTGGAGGCCCTTAAAGCTTGTGATGTTTGTCAAAGAAATAAGAGAGAACAAGGCACACCCATCTAGGCTTCTTCAACCACTACCTACACCCAAGGTAGTGTGGATTGAAGTTTCAATGGATTTTATTGTTGGCCCATCCATCTTCTAAAGGCAAGACAACAATTATGGTAATTATGGATCGGTTATCAAAAATGGCGCATTTCATTGTAATGTCGCAACTCGTCACCGCCAACAGTGCCGCCTAAGCATATTATCAGAATGTCCTCAAATTCTATAGAATACCGCTGTCAATTGTAAGCGATCGAGGCCCCGTGTTCACAAGTTCATTTTGGAAGGAGTTATTTTGGCTAAAAGGGACCGAGTTTCATTTTTCGTGATCATATCATCCGCAAACGGATGGATAAACGAAGGTAAAGATTCATACTCTTAAATATACTTGCGATGTTTTACAGGAGATGAGGCATTGGACTCATTGGTTACCGTGTGTGGAGTTTTGTTACAACACTAGTTGGCATTCGTCTACGGCCTTACACCTTTTAAATTGGTATATGGATGACCTCCAATTTTAACATTTTATGAGCTTGGGTCAGCTAAGAAAGCAAATGTGGATTTGGAGTTGAGACAAAGGGATCGGGTTATTACCCAACTACACCAACACCTTTCCAAGACTAAAGAGAGAATGACAGCTACATAAGATGAAGAATCAACAATTTGAAGTTGGAAATTGGGTGTATTTCAAATTACAACCATACCGACAGCTTTCTTTAACTGGCAATCAGAGGCACAAGTTATCGGCAAAATACTGCAATCCGTAAAGGATCGTTGAGCGTATTGGACCGGTCGCCTGCAAGTTGCTTTTACCGGAAGGAAGTAAAGTAAATCCTGTTGTGCATGTCTTATTACTCAAGAAGTAGCTCAAAGGTAGCACAAGTGTGGAGGAATCCCTACCCGAGATAGTTGATGAAGGAGAAGATGTTTTCTCTGACGCCTTGCAGACAAGGCCATTTTCAAGAGGGGAGGAATGTTACATGCCCAGTCGATGCTTTTCTTTAAAAATTATTGTTATTTGTTTATTTTAATATTACCTTTGAGTTTTATTATTCAGCACCTGTTTTCCTATTTTGTAGTTGTTGGTTGTCTCAAGTGGCCATTATTCTGTGTAGCTATCGTTCATGGTCACTTTTGCATGTTTTCCATGTTGTCCATTTTTTTAGGAAGTGTGCAACTGATTGTGCATGTAGTGGTTGTTACCAATGTATTTAAAAAGGAAGACTAATGAAAGGAGGGTTACACCATTGATTTTCCACCAATTCAATTGCAGTAAAGAGCACTATTATCCATCTCCTTGAGAGCTTTTTCACGACAGAACCATACTTCGTCATGGTAGAGACCAAGTGAGAGCTCGCCAATTTCAGGCACGTAACAGTTAACTTTGGCCATATTCAACTAAAGAACATATATCAATCCATTTCTGCTACTCTTGTTTATTTATTTTTCAGATCGCCTGATAATCATGCAACTTTACCGCCACAACTTAGCTATAAAACGATGCTAGTAACATTGGAATTTCCGGTGGAGCGTTTTCATGGAATCTATGAGAGTGTTTGTTGCTGTGGTGGTGTGGAAGAGATTTTCTGCCCACCTTTCTATGCCTCCCTGCGTACGGACGGCACGCACCACCCTTCCCCATCTTTTCGCTCAACAATGCATTCCTCGCTGTTTATCCGTTTTAGTACAGATAAATTCTCAATCACAAGAATATTAATCCTTAAACTTTATTAATTGTAGTAGAGAGGGGATAAAATAATGCACTTGCAACATCCGTACTAAGGTTTTTTGTAAAAATCTAAATTGTTTTTTTATATTTCAAATTAAATAGTTCACAAAAAAAATGAACGCCATTAGTTAATATGTGTGCTGCATGGGAAAAATTTCCCAAGTTTTCAAAATATTCTATTATTATTATTATTTTAACTGTGTTAATATAGATGTAAATTTTATGCTTAGTACACAAATTTGATTAAAAATATAAATAGTAATAATACATATATTGATGGTTAAGATATTATTGGCGATACCTGCATCTATCGTGTTGCTAGTGATTTAATTAATCGTTTCTATTATTACTGGTCATTTCAAGGAGAAGGTGTGAATGTGCTGGATTCACTTTAGCCCGTCCATTTTTTAAGTTTTTATAATTTTTGGGTTGATGTGGGCGCTGTACCACACCAGGTCGCCTGAAAGAGCCGCAGATCGTGCATCCTCTCTTTCTCACCTTTATATATGGAGAGAAGAATGCAGCTCTCCTGCCAATCGGCACTCTAATACTTAAAAGTAGTAAAATTTCATACGCATAATAAAAACATTATTTTGAAACTCATAGTTTGTGTAGAACTCTGTTTCAAAGCTTATTCTTACAAAAGGATTAAACAGCGTTAATAGAGTAGAATGCACTAATCGTGTTGTACTATTTTAAAGAAAAATCACTTTACGTGTTCCTCGTATATGACCGTCAATGATGAAAAAAATATTTAAAAAAGATAATTTTAAAAAGGACATCAATCCGTAAATTATAGGTAGACCACAACATTCTTATTGATGTGTGGCAATGTTGTATAATAGTTTTGTATATTCAAATTATATATCATTGTTACTAGAACCAAGCCAGACCGATCGGTCAAACCAGTTCGGCTATGAACCAGTCATTTAATTGGTTTGGCCTAGCCTTTTCATTTCAATAGTAGTTTGTAAAATTTTTAATATTATTAATTAAATAAAAAGGTAAATTAAAATAGTAAAGTATTATATAAAAATTTATATATTTAGATTAATATTCATGGTTTAGATTTTTTTTTAAATTATGCCCTATTATTTTTTAATTTTTTTTTAAAAAATAAAAGATTTATTCAACCTGTTGAACTGGCTCATCTAATCGGTTAGACCGTGAAGTGGATACCTGACTAATTCAACCACTAGTGTGGTTCTGATAATACTGTTATATACAATCAATCTATTTGAAATTGTTTGTGCTCACGTATATAAATTTTTATTTTTTTCTAACTAAATGATTGTAAATTATCATACATGAAATTTTTAACTAATTTTTATTTATCAATGAAATATGATAAAATTGACTCTCTAACTTATTTATTTCATCTATACACAAAATAATTAGTGAATTATGCATGTTGCATAGTTTACAATCCTTTATGTTAGATAAATGTGTCCTATTTATTCAATATGAAGATGCTTTCATTGAGTTTAATCATCAATGAACCATAGCCTTTTGGCTATGATTCATTTGAATAAAATCAATCACAAAAAAATATTAAAATTCTTGTAAATATTAAAGTTCTTGTGCATGCAGCTTATTCATATACAAAAATCAAGTTCATGTGAATTAGTTGCAAGTGAATAAAGATAAAAAGTCACTTTGAAAAATATATGTGATTTTATTTATATTATATGTTATTTGAAATATTTTATATATTTTATAATTAACTAAATTAATAAAATATTCATAGTATTTAACTAAAATTATGTGGCCTACCTACAATTAATAGATTGATTTACTTGTTACCATAAAAATGCTTAAAGATATTTTTCTTTTTTTCATGTTCTAGTAATCATTGATGTGCTGAAAATTACTTTATAGGCATCCAAAAATTACAAGCCCATGAGAAAAAATGAAAAAAAATCTTTGAACATTTTTATAATTATAGATTTTTATGTATAATTATAGATTTTTTATGTATGATTTGTAAAATTATAGACTTTATAATTATATAGTTTGCACATATGAACAATCCATATAATTATACACATTTAAAGTAAATTTATGTAATTATGGATTTTATATACAAAAATTATACATTTTAACAAACCATATGTATTAATTATCTAAAATTATAAAACAAATCTTTACACATTTTTATGATAGCAAGTAAATCAATATATTAAAGTTGGGTCACATAATTTTAGTTGAACAATATGAATATCTTTTCTAATTTAGCTAATTATAAATATACATAAAAATGTTCAAAGATTTTTTCTATTTTTTCTTGGGCTAGTAATCTTTGGATGCTAATGAAACAATTCTTTTGTCATGGCCTAGTTACATATGAATTTATAAAGTGTGATGGAAGGATGGAACAAAATAAATTAATTTTTTTTCATATGGGTTGTTAACATGTATGTTTTTTTTTGTTTTCAAAATGTGCAAAGAATAGAATAGAAGGATGCAGCAAGTGCATTCATTCTCTTCATGCCAAATTAATTCCATTCTATTAAAATTGTTTAATCCTTTTAGAGGAAGAAGCTTTGAAATGGAGTTCTACTCAAAGTACGAATTTCAATCTAATGCTTTTGATTGTGGGTATGAAATCATATGGCTTTAAACATTAGAGTGCATTAGTGTTTGTTATGCTCCGATTTATAGGAGAGCATTCCTCTCTCTCAGTCTCTCTCTCTCTATATATATATATATAACCATTTATTAATGAAGATATTTGCAAAATTTGTGTTTTCCAAACTGTTGGTCTTGTTCAAATGGTAGCTCAAGAGGGGAGGTGATTGAGCTTTTAAATTTTATGGCCAAATAAAAATATAGTGCTGAAATAAAATAGATAGAGATCACACAGCACGCAAACATAGGTATTTTTATAGTTGTTTAGCCCTTCTCTTGGTACCTACTACATAGTTAGTCTCACTACTGCATTCAGATTTTACTACACTTAATCAACTAACTCAGATCAATGTCCTTACGTTGGTTTTCCCGAGCTCACCAACAAACTCTACAAATTTTAGTTTTTAGAGCTCACCAAAAACTCTTATAGCTAGTTTCTCAAGAGCTAACCAAAAACTCAAAATCTTCTAGCAAGTCTAACTACTTGTTTTAATCAATACAACTAAATAGCAAGCCCCTTGCTTGCTATAATAGAAAATTTAAAAGATGTATAGAAATAAATGCCTCTTAGGTAGGCAAATTGTACAAACTTTAACACAAAAATATATAAAGATAAAACGCTTAATGATAGATGATTCAAACTCCAAAAGATTGTTGAAGTAATAAACTTTCAATGCTTATATCAGAATTTAGTGCAGTGGAGTAGAAATCTTTGGAAGAAAACTTTTAATATTGAAGTAAATGCTCTCTCTAACTTCAGTAATTTTTTCAAATTTTTCTACTCTTGGAACATCCTCCTATTACTCCTTTTATATTTATATTCAAATTCTTTCCATTGGAGAGGACAGAGTTTATTTAATGCGGGTGAACGTTTGAATTTTTGACCATTGTGAGTGTTTCCATGACTTTAGACCATCTAAAGTAAAGGCTTCAACACGTTTGTAATGACAAAGAATAGTCATAAGTAAACTTCTTCAAAAATTCTGAAATCATCACTTTTTCTGAAGTCATCGCTAATTCAAATCATCTGAAATATACCTTCAGCACATCTGAAGTGACAGAAAATAGCGGCTCGCGAACAACTTGAATTGGCGTGTTCAGAATAGTACTTCAGCACGTCTGAAGTAATAACTTTAGACCATCTAAAGCGGACTGAATCCTTAATCGCATGCTTTTGAACTTTAACACTTCTGATATCAGCTTGGGTATTAGTCTAGTTTAGATAGTGACTTAAGAGGGAGGGTGAATTGAGTTTTTAAAAATGTTGGCTAGATAATTGGTTCTTATCTTTGATCTCACTTAACTTCTTTTATTTCTGATTTCTCTATCTTTCTTTGGGATCTTTAACTTTCTCTGTTGTGGTAGGTGAGAAACATTAAATGCTAAGAAACGTTCAAATTTACTAGCTCTATTTTGAAAGCCATTAAGTAACATTAGATCCTCCAAAATTAAGATCATTGTACTTCTAGCTCTGTTTCGAAAGCCATGAAGTAACATTAGATCCTCCAAAATCGTAAGTGGCATGATGTTTCTTCATAGCTCACACAAGTCATCGTTGCTTCGGATGTACCAAAAATGTGTTTTAGAGGCTCCGAATTAGTGTAACATCAATGTCTCGCACTGGGATCATGGAAGTTGACTCCGAAGGCATTTTTGTTTCTGAAGTAAGTGCACCATGATTCCAAAGCACTAAATCTAAGCTCTGACTCTAACTCTAAAAGATTTCGCTGTCTCCGAAGCACCTATCTTCTGACTTTGTCAAATCATGTTCTCTGAAGAGTATTCTTTAACTCCGAAGGCTATCATTTATTGTCTCTAAAGTGTCTTGTTGGGTTGTGACTTTGTGATTCTGAAAGATTGTTCCTTTGTCTCTAAACCAAAGCGCATTTGCTTCATGGCTCCGAAGTATATCTTGTTAACTCTAAAGTATATCTTGTTAACTTTGAAGCATGTCTTTATGAAGCATGCCTAATTAATTCTGAAGTATGCTCGAAGACTCTGAAGCTTGTCTGATTAATTCTAAAGTATGCTCAAAGACTCCAAAGCGTATTTGGTTAACTCCGAAGTGTGTTTTGATTAACTCTGAAGTGTGTCTGATGGACTCTGAAGGCTTTCTTGTTGATTTCAAAGCATAACATGATGACTCTGAAACTTCTTGTTGGCTCCGAAGTATACTATGAAGACTCTGAAGCTTTCCAATTGAAGACTTTAAACTATCTATTTTCTTATTTTAAGTATACATGTGATTTATATACTTAAATCTCATAAGAATTTACTTGGTTTCTTCCTTTGAATATTATTAGACATGTTCTCAAAGATTAGTTTAAAAGTATAACTGCACGTACTCGAGAATAGACTTGTTAGTACCTTAATATTTTACTCATGTCTTTGCTCATCATCAAAATATAGTTGGTTAAGAATGTTCATCATCACAATTAAGCTTATTTAAGATAGTATGTTCAATATTTTCCCCCTTTTTGATTACGACAAAAGATTGAGTGATATACCTTTCAAAACTTATCTAACAGTAAATTTAAAGTAACTTAAGCACAATGAAATTCTATTATTTCAATATAGCTCCTCCTAAATGGATGCATAAAATTTCAATTGTAAAAGAATTTCATATATTCAGTATATCAAAAAAAAATTCATTTCATTCAGCACAATTTCTCAATACATGAAAATTTCATATCATTCGCAATTTCTCAGTGAAAATTTCATATCATTCACAATTTCTCCCCCTTTTTGTCATAACCAAAAAGGTGAAAAATAAAATGAAGATGTTATAATTGACCAAAATATATACATACAAAACTTACCATTGACCAAAATTGTCAAATACAACAAATGCTCAACAAATTCTTTACTGAAAATACATAGTTTAAAAAAATACAATCAGAAGAAAAGGAATACATCAAAAAAATAAATACAAAGGTAGCAAGATCATGGTTTGGGTTTTCTTTTATAGGTTTTTGAAAAAGACATCTTTTTAAGGTGGAAGAGGTGGCTTGGGTTGAGAGAATGATGATTTAGGAGAGGGCTTGGGTGTTCTAGGTCTTTTTGGTGGAGGAGTGGAATCAAAAATGGGTCCTTTGAGATTTTTATAAGGGGTTCATGGGTATAGTTTGTGGGTCCACTAGTAATTACACAGATGAAATCAATGCGATCTCTAAATGCTAGATCTAGTAACTCAGGGAAGGTGACTAGTGTGCCTTTTAGGAGGGCTTCTATGTTGGAGTTTATCCTTGTAGTATATTCTTAGTAAGTCATGGTAATGCAAGAGAGAGGAGCCTTTTTATGTTCTTTTAGAGGTGGAATTCTTGGCTTTCTCTTAGGTTTGGAGGATAAAGGCTGAGATGAAGGAGTTGAAGAGGATGGTTTGGGTTGTGGTTTTGGTTTGGGTTTTGTAGAAAATGATGGCGAGGATTTTGGTTTTTGAAAAGTAGCTGATAGAGATTGTATCTATCTTATTCTATCTTGGATAGAGGAATCTAAAAGTTAAGGGTATGGGAGGGGAGATTGTCAGCAATGGCTTCTAGGTTGGCATTATTGTAAGAAAATAATTCTTCCTTAGTGAGAATAAAGAATTGATTAGGACCTAAGGGAGCTGGAAACACTTTTCTGATTGATTTTGATGTTGGAAGCATCTAAAGAAGTTTCTTGGAGTACTCTTAAAGAATTGACTCTCTATCAAGAATGTGAATTGTGTGACCTTTGGGAGTCAATGGAGGATTGGGAAGAAGTTGAATCCTGTGTAGAGTGTTAGGATCCTGAAGTTCTAAAAATGGTAGTTTTTGAGGGGGTATAATGATGTTTTGAGAGTAAATTATTCTAGCAACTTCAGAATTGATTTTGGATTTATTCTCAAACTTAGAAAAAGTCCTCCTAATTGGATTTGCAATACGAATGAGAATGTTAGAATTGCAGAAGATGGTGGATGAGGAGGAGAGTATGAGAGGGAAGACATTACTGTTATGGGAGAGTTGTTTTCGACTGGTGAGAAGTGATGTAGAGATGAAGGATAGTGAGTTAGAGGTGGAGAGAAACACGATGATAGGCTTGACCTTTGAGTGACTCTGCTAGGGATTGTAGAGAGTCAAGTCTTTAGTCAATCTTATCAGCTCTTAGAGTCATGGATGATATGGCAGTGCTAAGATTATGATCCATTCTATTCATTTAAAGAGCTAGAGTTGACAAATAGTGTTCAATCATTGTCAATCTATCCTGTAGATGTTGTGGGATTGGTTGTGTAGTGGGAATAGATAAGGTGGTTGGTATGGTTGGTTGATGAGAGTGTCTAATGGGTGATGGGGATCTAGTGGGTGTGAAAGAAGTAGTAGTAGTAGCTGTTACTGCTGCTGCTATCTCATTTTCTTCTCTTATTGCTTCTTCTGACTCCTCATTTCTTGTTGCTTCTATTGGAGTCTCTTTTGTATCTTGTTCTAACTTTTCTTCTCTCATTGTTCTTTCTTCTCCTTCTTCTAGCTCCTCTCTGAATCTCTTTAGTTGTTCAGTTTTTCTTGGTTCTTCACTGATCTAGCTTTGTGATGTTCTCTTGAAACTCATTCTTCTCAATGTTCTTTCATGTAAGGCCCTGGAAATTTCAAAAATGTAAATGTTCACTATTGTAAAGTTTTAGAAATTTTTACAATGCGGCATAGTATAAAATTTTATTTTTGAGGAAGTTTATTATCAAAAAATTATATAAATGGATGAAATATCTATAGTAATGTGAGGA
>JAYJMB010088577.1:0-19204 GCA_036873735.1 Pouteria campechiana | reverse complement strand
AAAAAAGCCCCAATTCCAAAGTAAAGAAAAAGACTCCCTGGCTCCTAGCAGGAAATCAAACCCACGCAGAAGACTTCCTCACATCCAAACAAGAAACTAAAATCATCCACATCATGAGCAAATCTTCGTCTTTTTAGCAGGAACATAGTACTTGCAGAAGTAACATAAAATGCATTTAAATATTAGTATGTTAAAATACAGTTTTCAAGTATAAATTTTACCCCAATCTTCCAAGCAAATGATACTAATATATTTGAAAATAGTGTGAGCAAGATGTTAGGATAAATTATCCCTCTTTATGTAAAGTAAATAGATAATCACAAATTCTAATTAACACAAATCAATCTCCCAGATAAATCAAACCTGCAAATATACAAAAATATTTACATGAATAACTCTCAATATGAAAGGAAAAATACACCGAAAATCAAATCCACAAACTTCCACTATGAAATAATAAGATTATAGAAAATGTTCTTTACTAGTGAAAATTAGAAGATTTCATTATCAATATATAGATGAGTTTCAACAATCCCAACAAAATAATAATAAAAAAGAACCTTACCATGCAGAACAAGAAAATTAATTTAAAAGAGGCTAAGGACTTCTGTCCTAAATCTCTTACTTTATAGCTTGAACGATAAACAACAACTATTATGATGTTGATTGGAGAATACCACCAAACCAAAAACTAAACAAATGACTGCCACACACCACAACAACCTGTTCAAAGAGGGTCGCTGAACTTGGCTTCTATTTTCATCATGCACACATTCATGGAAACCGTATGTGTATTGGAAATGAATAAGTGCGCATTAGCGCAAGTGGGCCCCTCCATGTTTGGAAGGAAAACTTAACAAATCTTCCCCTTTGACTTAGTGAGGGCTCCCCAAGACCTACTATGTCTATACATGTCATCAACTTCTTGCTAGTTATTGTCTCTTTAATCATATCTAATCCGTTATCATCAATGTTGATTTTCTCAAACTATAGCAACTTCATCTCTAACACATCTCAGATCCAATAATATTGAATTTGGATATATTTTAGAATCTTTACTAAGATGTATAGTACTTTTACTATTATAATGTAGAATGTACTTCTCTTGCTTCATATACAACTCTTTGAAAAACTTTTTTCCCTATAGCAATTCGTTGCTTCAATAATGGCAATGTATTCTATGTTAGTAGTAGACAATGTAACACACTTTTATAATGTAGATTATCATAACACTACTACTCTTTCAAATGTTACCAAGTATCATAAAGTAGATTTTCTAGAATTAATATCACCAACCTAATTTGCATTTGTAAATGCCTTAAGTATAGGTTTACTGGTGCCAAAATATAAATAAGCTCTAGACATACCTCGAAGATACTTGAGAATCTACTTTACTGATTTTCAATGCCTTGTACCTAGATTTGAATGAAACCAACTTACCACACCAATTACATAGGTGATGTTTGACCTATTATATACTATGGAATACATCAAACTACCCATTGTTGATGCATAAAATATATTTTTCATCTATTCTTTCTCCTCTTCACTTGTATGATATTGTCGAGAGCTCAATTTGAAGTGACTTGCAATTGAAGAACAAAGAATAAGCCACTTCAACTTGCTCATGTTGAATCTTTCTGACACATTTTCGATATATCTCTCTTGAAATAACCAAAACTTTCCATTCTTTCTATCACAAATAATCTTCATGCTAAGGATTTGATTAGTCAATTCAAATCCTTCATAGCAAAGGATCTACTTAACTGATTTCTTAGCTTTTCACTCTTATTAGCATCATGACCAACAGTGAATATATCATACATATAAAGCAAGAGAAAAATAAAATCATTACCTAAGAATTTTCTCATAAATACACAACCAAAAGTAGTCTCACAATACCTATTGTAAGAATACAAAAAAATTAAGTAAAAAGTCATCCCCAAATTCAATATTTCTGGCAACCTTGCCAAAATGACGTTGACGACATCAAAGACAACAACATCTCTGATATGATTCGCTCACTGAAATATTCCGTCAAGCAATCACTATCAGGAAGGAACGCCAGCATCGCGCTGTCTCTTCAAACGAATTTTCCCACCACCGAAGTCGAGAGCATGAAGAGTGCCACTCTCCAGTGGCACCGTCACGTGCTTTGTGGCCGCATGGGCTAGCCTTCGAAGACAACACCCTTGGCCACCTTATCATCGGCCAAGCGTTCTAGGTGCGGGATCCACATGCACGACCCAAATCTTTCGGCAGCTAGAGAAGACACCCAATGATCGCCAGCGAGCAGGTCGGCAGTGGCAGCAGTGTGGAGATGGTGAAATTTACTTTGGACGGCGGCAGTCTGGTGCGCAGGCGGGTTGTGAGTGGCTACGTGAGCGGCTTGTGTTCACCGGCCGTGAAGAAGAAAGAGGACGGCCACCCGAGAAAATGGAAGTGTGCAGTCGCTGGGCATCAACACTTCGGTAGAAACCTTCTGGTTGGAGCGGATTGGCCGGCCGGTGCTCAGAT
The DNA here is from genome assembly GCA_036873735.1 of Pouteria campechiana. Classification (NCBI taxonomy): domain Eukaryota; kingdom Viridiplantae; phylum Streptophyta; class Magnoliopsida; order Ericales; family Sapotaceae; genus Pouteria; species Pouteria campechiana. The sequence goes on along the minus strand of JAYJMB010088577.1, from coordinate 16,687 downwards.
GATGGCAACGCACCCGTGATTTGCAGCCAAGATGAATCGAGCTCCCAACATCAATGTCTATCTCCCAACGACCATAAGAGATATTCGATACGGTAAAACCAGTCCCGACCTTTTAGTCGGGTCTGATCTGTTGTCTGCCGAACAGATAGAGGTGGCGTGAAGGAGCAGCGACGATGGTAGCCAGCAAAAACGAAGATGACGATGGTTCGTTGGGTTTTCCGGTTGAACGGCAATGATGCAGAGGTCGTCAGCGACCAGCAATCGCCAGCGAAGCACAACCATGATGCCACTGGCAGCAAGGAAGAAGAGTGGAATGCTACCCCGTTCTGTGCATTTTGGCAGCAGCAGGGCTGGTCCACACGAGCCTTGATCAATGAAGTGGCGGAGGATGACAGCAGCCTGCGCTGTCAACAAAGAAGAAAGACGACGACGGCTCAGGGAACAACAATGTCTCTCTACCAGCGGCAACGATTGCCGGCGACGATGGTTTGTTGGGTTTTCCAGCCGACAGTACCATCCCACAAACGAACAGGGATGATGTTGGATAGTGAAATAGTCGTTTGGCCGCACAGCCGCCATGCCAACCAGGCAGTTGGTTCATCGTGCAGCTGACGCGACTGTGAGCGGGAATTGGCCAGAGACAACGCGCCATCAGCAAAACACGTCGAGGAAACCGTTCTGGAGTGGCGCGCAGGCAGGACGAGCAGATGGGCAGTGCCAGCATGGCGTGCAATTGATGCTGTTGTCGACATGCCGCGGAGGTGGGCATCGCTTCACTATAGCTGAAGTGTCGTGCAACCAAGGCCAGCGTGCTGAGGAGCTTAACTGCACAGCTGATGTGGCGTGTAGGAGGAATGACAACCTTCTTGTCCGCGTAGCCAGCAAACTACACAACCGCATAGATGACATGCCGCGGAGCCCGCCAAGGCCTGGTGACATGCCCCGGAGCTAAGGGAGCTCCTCACCCGCGCTTCCAGTAAAATGCTATGACACGGCGTGCAATGAAAACCGATGATGCGGATGGGAAGAAGAATTAAGTGCAATAATTGATTTGTTGCAATAATCAATATGAAAATAATACACTAAAATATATAAGAGAGTATTTTCGTTAATTAATTGCATGGTACCTATGATAGGCATGTATGCAATTAATTACATTTTTAGCAATCTATTTTGCTAAAAATATTTTAATTGATTAATTAATTTGGATTGATCAAAGGTATAAATGAAAATTCCAATGATATTCTGGGCGTGGGAGGCAAAGTCATCTTGCAAAATTACCAAAATGCCCCCAATGGTGCAAAATCTCCAAAATACCCCCACTAGTGAAGCTGGGCATATTTTCTAAAGGATTTCCAAAAATGCCCCAATGGTGAAGCTGGAATGCCCAAGATGCCCCCATGTTGTAGTTGAAATTCCCAAAATACCCCCACTAGTGAAGCGGGGTATGTTTCCATAGGGTTCCCAAAAATGCCCCTATGGTGGAGCTGGAATGCCCAAGATGCCCCCATGATGGAGCTGAAATTTCTAAAATACCCCCATTGTTGAAGCTAGGCATATTTTCCAAAGGGTTCCCAAAGATGCCCCAATGGTGGAGCTAGAATGCCCAAAATGCCCCCATGTTGGAGCTAAAATTATCAAAATACCCCCACTGGTGAAGCTGGGCATATTTTCCAAAGGGTTCCCAAAAATGCCCCAATGGTGGAGCTGAAATACCCAAGATGCCCCCATGTTGGAGCTGGAATTCCTAAAATACCCCCACTAGTGAAGCTGGGTATATTTTCCAAGAGTTTTCAAAAATGCCCCAATGGTAGAGCTGGAATGCCCAAGATGCCCCTATGTTTGAGTTGGAATTTCCAAAATACCCCCACTAGTGAAGCTGGGCATATTTTCCACAGGGTTCCCAAAAATGCCCCAATGGTGGAGCTGGAATGCCCAAAATGCCCCCATGTTGGAGCTAAAATTTCTAAACTACCCCCAGAGGACCTCAAGCCTATAAATACCTCTTCCTCTTCTTGAGAAGGGGAGGATTTTTTTTGAAGAAGAATTCTTTTGGAGAGAGAGAGAGAACTTGGAGGAGGAGCTTGAGGAATCTTTAAGAGGCAGGTGCCTCACTTGACACCGGTGGCCTTTTGCCACTAGTAATCTCTCTAGTGCCTGAGGGCACACCGCCATGGCCCCACCATTGTACATACATGGGTCCCACTCATGTTGTAGTAATGGTGGGCCCCATATGGCCAATGGACAACAAGATAATACTGAATTTGACATTCTAAATATATTAAAACCTATTTGAACCCTGATTAAACCACGTAATTACCTCATAAATTAAGAAATTAATGATATTATTTTAAATTAACTAAGAATTATCATTAACACTAATCACTATCATTAGTGTTAATCATGATTAAGCTTAATTAACTCAAAGTGTAATTAGGCTTAATTCATGTAGTCTGGATCTTCGATCTCTCATAGTTTAAACGGTAGAGATCTCCCGCTTATAGTTTTCCATAGGATATTAAAAAATACCACTCACCAACTCATTCAAAAGCTTAAATCTAGGATCGAGTCACTGAGTCGTGACTCACTGAGTCACTGAGTCATGACTCATTGAGTCAAACTTTAGCAAACACCACTCACCAACTCATTCAAAAGCCTAAGTTTAAGACCGAGTCACTGAGTCATGACTCATCGAGTCACTAAGCCATGACTCACTGAGTCAAACTTTAGCATATACCATTCATCAAAATAGCTAAACCCAGTTAACCTGGCCCACTCTTCCTAAGCTTCTCATGGGTAATAGAGAGAGCTGAGCTAAATTCAATCATCCTGGTCTCACTTTTCCTAAGCTTTTCATGGGCAATGAGAGAAGGCTTAACCAAACCTAGGTTACCTGTTTTCTTCTAATCTATTTTAGGTCTAAACACAATACAGATCACCCGGTCTTGAGTCCTTTTGGGATTTGCCAATTGGGTTACAAAACATCCACTGTCTCTATAGTTTCTTACAATCTAAACAATAAAAATCACTCGATCTTGATTCCGCCTGGGACAAACCAATTGGATCAAAACACCAATTTTATAAGTTGACCCAGTGTCTAGCAACCCAGTCTAGAACTGTGTCATCCCATCTGCCCATTGACTTGAGGCGATCCCCTAAATATCAAGTTATCGCAATGTGCTCGGCGATCCCAAAGACAACACACATCTATTTTGAGAGAAAGTGTGTGTTTTATTTTTGGATTTCTAAGATACATTATACTTTTCCTTTTAATCAAGGGTTTTCTACATTATGGAGATGTAATTAGGACCACTTGTAGTCTGGGATATGAACATATAATTTTTTTGATGTTCATAGCAAGTGTAATCAATTAAGGATGATCAATAAACATGAAAATTATTTGATTCATTCCAAAGACGACAATTCTTGTAATGTTGTTCCATTTTTTTATCCTTGTTACACCTATGTTGTCTAATAAAAAATTAAAAATTTTTATATCAATATTTTGGTGCTTATTTGAGTCCATATAACTCTTTATCACTTTCGCACTAGATGTAATATCCGATAGTTAGCCTCCGTTTGAATGAAAGCGAAATTGTCTTGGTTACTTTTGATGTGACAGATTTCAACACTGTGAGTAGGTTTTGTTATCACAATGGTTGATTTTAATGCATGTATGCATTAAATGCATCACATGCATTAATTAATGTCAATTGGATGGGTTTCGTTTATGTCACACCCCAATCCTAAGGACATCATAATTAAATGTCATTCCCAAATACAGGAGTGAATCTTCCAACTATCACACTAGAGATGAAACATAATCATAAAAGCAAACACAATAACTCACATATAAGGGAAAGTATTAAAAATACCATACAATACATAATATGTTCAAGTACAATCCTTCAATTTTAAATAAAAATACAATAATTATTCTTAAAATCACTATCATAGAAAACTTTGCCACATCTATCCCCATGCCATGACTAATGCATTACGCAAGTTACATTCTTTATAAAAAAATAATAATATTAAGGTGAGTCACAAAAACTCAGTAAGTAATATAGACAGAGTTAGCACATATGATGAAATACTAATTACACCACACCACATATTATAGACTGCTAGTTTGATAGTCCACAGCATTAACTTAGAGAGATACATCTTATCCCTTTTATATTGCTCATTTTAACCTCTCTATCTGACCATCGTCTCGTCAGATCAATGTGTTAGATCATATCTTGATTGATTTGTCAGACCACAACATCAGTCTAGGGCTATGTCTTACATCCCTCTCTTACATCCCTCACATGCCATTCATTAAACCTCATGATTTGGCTAACTTCATAATACATTAATACCTCAGATCATATCCTGACTGGTCTAGTGGACCACATTATCGTCCACTCGAACCTCATGATCTGGCTATCATCCCAATATATTAATATTTCAAATCATATCCTGAATGGTTTAATGGACCACAATATCACATATAGGGAATTACATCACCTCCCTTTATAATTGTCCATTGAAACTTCGTGATCTAACTACCATTTGAACAATCTGATCCTTCTATTAGATCTAGAACATCTAAAAATATCAAGATCAACTATCTAATCATCCAAATCGGAGATTGTGAGGTCCAAAAATTAATAAATCATATCTAACCATTCATATCCATATGATTTGAACACCTTTTGAATAATTTGACCCTTCCATTAGATCTAAAACATCCAAAAACCCCCAAAATAATTACCTAATAATCCAAATTAGATATTGGATGGTCCAAACTTGTCAAAATAAATCTTAGCCATCCGTACGCACCATCGGACCGCCAACTAGACGCTAATGGAATCCTGCTTGGGTTGGGTTTCGGGCCACTTGCTCTGGGCCAACGCGCTTAGGCCGTCCACCCGCCTGGGCCTGCCAACCGCCTGGGCTTGTTAATTGGACTTAGCCCAATGAATGCTAGTCGCCTAGGCTTGGCGCTGGGCTTCTACTTGGGTCTGGAGCCAGGCGGTGTCACTGGGCTCTAGCATAATGTCGCCCCAAATTTTCGATAGGGACTTTCATCCCTTTCAAATTTATTTATTTATTTAACAAATTTTTTATAAAATTCAAATTTTTATGTATCATTTCTAATTTCCAACATTGTAAATTACATTATAAAGATGACAATGACATGTCCTGATCATCTAGTGTGATCTATATGCAACCTATGGTCCAAAAATACTAGATTTAATGAATTTTTCATTTTTCATAATTCGTTAAATTTAATCAACCAAATGAAATCATTTTAACCCAAATTTCTACTACAAGATAATATCATTATTTAGAACACATCCAACGGTTCAAATCATGAAAATAATGTACACAATGAAAACTCATTTTTTTCATCTCTTGATTTAGGCATAATAGCGTCCTTCTTTTTTTCTTGTTTTTGTTTTTCTTTAATTATGAGATTTTCAAGTATAATTTCATAGATCTGAGCTATATGATGTATTCTACATAATGAGAGCTTCATTTCAAGGGGTATATGTGATATCAAGGGATATATGTGATATTAAATTCTATCAAATACATAGAAATTTGATAAAATTTTATTTTAAATGGATAGGAATATTTCATAATTTAAATGGTTATTTTACATCAAACTCCTACCAAAATCATAGGTATATAGGCACACATAAACCAAATACATTCAATGGATCCGATCATTAAAATAACATGCATATTAATCAGAATAAGCATTTTTATAAACCACCAAAAATGAATAGTTTAATATTCATTTCGTATATCCACATAGTGTGCTTATATACATCTTAGCTAAAACATGGTTTATAAAAATATATCCAATTAAAAATTTAATATAGTATAATTATCACATAAGAGACGTAGATACATCTATCTACTTACCGAGCTAAAGATCCACGAAGATACATTGTTTTAGCGGGGTTATATGCAAGATACAATGTTGTGCTTGATGGACAAGTACATTGTAAACATAGTTTATAGTGTCATAAAAATATTTTTAAAATAATTAATATGCATGTTATTTTGATGATTAGATTTGTTGAATGTGTTTGGTTTTTGTGTGTTCATGTATCCTATGATTTTGGTAGAATTTTGATGTGAAATGACTATTTAAATGATGGAATATTCTTGTTCATTTAAAATAGAAATTTTATTAGATTTTTATGTATTTGGAAGATTCTAACATTACATATACCTCTAAAAATGAAGCTCTTATAGCGTAGAATGCATCTTATAGCTCAGATTTATGAAATAATATATGTATATACAATTATAATGAAAAAAAGGGAAGAAAGGACACTATGAATGAACATTGTCCACACATAACATTCATGTACAAAAAGATCAGGTTGATAAAAATAAATTCATTTAGGGTATTGTGTATATTATTTTCAAGATTTAGACCATTCGATTTTTTCTAAATAATGATGTTACCCTAAGATAGAAATTTAGGATTTAAATGATTTTATTTTAACGATTAAGTTCGATGATTTGTCAAAAATGAAAATTTCATCAAATTTGATATTTTTGGACCATAGAATGCATACGGGCCCAAAAAAGATTAATGCATCTCATTTTCATTTTTGGAATTAATTTCCAAAGTTTAAAATTTTAAAAATTCGTAAAAACAATTTGGAGCTGTTGGATGGCTGTCCACAATTTTTAGTCATTGACAACACTAAGTGTTGTCTATAATGGTGTTTAGGCTAGCCCAGGCCAAGCTTAGCACTGCTAGCTAAGCCCAGCGCCCAATAGGTAGGCTCAAGGCCTAATGCAGGGATGCCCAGGTAGAAGCCCAATGACGTTCAATGATGAGCATCCAATGGACCATGCCCAAGAACAAATGAGCCAGCCTAGCATTGGCGAGCCCAGGTGCCCTACCCCAAAACTAGTGGCCTAGGCACGTTAGTGCTAGTGTCCAATAGCCAGTCCAACAATGCTGATGGATGGCTAGATTGATTTTTGATGTTTTTGGACCATCTAATTTCCAATTTAGACAATCATGTAGTTAATTTTTTTTATTTTTTGGATCTTTTGGATCTAATGGAATAGTTAGATTAACTAAATAGTGGCCAAATTATGAATTTTGAATGGACAACTATGATCTAGCTCCCTAGATGTGATATTTTGGTCTGTTAAATAGTCAAGATATGATCTGAGGTGTTGATATCTTGCAATGATGGCCAGATCATGAGGTTTGAGTGGACAACTGAGAAGGGATATGATTTAACTCCCTAAATTTGATGTAGTGGTCTACTAGACTAGTTAGAATATGATCTGAAGTGTTAATATATTATAATGATAGCCAAGTTATGAGGTTCGATGAGCAGAATATGAGGGATGTAAGGTTTCTCCCTAGATCGCGTTTGCTGCAAATTTAACCGCAAGTGTATAGTGTTAAGTCTTACAGTTTAGTGATGAGTGAGCTTTGTATCCACAGAGATTGTGTATTTCAATCTTTCACTAGCTATCATTATAGATAATTTTAACTTTATTTGGATGACTAAAGATAAATAATTCTTAACTAACAATTAAACAGAATAACTTTGAGTAAAATAAATCAATATATAGAAATCCTAGAGGATTGATCTCATTTATGTTTCATTTATGACAATTTCAACTCAATAATTTAACAATGCATAAGTTTATAAACTGAGAATCCCAATGCACTTAACCCCCTCTCCAGAGTGCTTGGTTAAATATCTATTCTCAAAATTCTAATTTCGATATCCCTATAAAAATTTGAATAATAAGAATGCATTGTCATCTATGGTTCTCTGCTGAAGATTTCATAGAACATAGAAGCTTTCTCGAGTCATCTATAGTTTTATGTTGTGATATTTAGATCCTATTTAGGGTTATCTCTTCCAAGTTTCAAAACTTAATTAGACAATCATTTAATGAGTAGTCAATGAATTGAAAGCATTACATACCAAACATCACAAATAAACCTAACTGCATTACCAAATAAGAAAGTCATTGATTACACCATGAACTCTACATAAAATTCATCTCTCCTTTAGAAAAAGAGAGATTAGCCAATTATGATGCAAAACAAATTAAGCAAATAAGATGCAAATATCATCATAGTTCCAATTCCAAGATAAAACCATAATTACAAAAAATAAAAATAAGTAAAACCAAAATAAACCAATATCTTCACCCTTTTTTAGCTTATTTTATACTCCCTGGTAATGATCTCGGACCTCTTGATCTCCAAGTTGATCTTCTCTCCTTCAAAGCTTCTTCAAAAAACTCTCTAAAACTCCCAAGAACCTTAGCCCCGAAGTGGTCTCCAAAACCCAAGCAAAAATTGCTGAAAAAACTCTCTAACTTTTATTTAAAAACCAATCAAAATAATAAGTTATGCAATTTTTCCGCAACCTAGCTGTCTTTGGCACCGACAGAGCCACCTTGCTGGACATGAGTTGGTAGGTGAGTTGAGTGGGTGCCAGCAGCTCTAGAATGTTGTCCACTTGAGATCTTCACTATTTTGATCATATCTTCTTCATTTGTTATTGAAATTAGATGATTCTTATTGCATTGAATAGATGACTTGAAGAGCTTCAACTGTTAACCATTCTCGCTGAATCTATCTCAATCAATGTCAAAAATAGCATCAAAGTAATGCTTGTTTACATTCAGTTTCTTTTTGACATGATTTGTTGATTAAAAAAGCAAATAACTCTATTAAATATAGTATTTTATCAAATGTAGTTACAACCCAATAAAACATGCCAAATGAGGTTCCAAAATATGTGAATTTGGGTATTAAAACATAGTATATTATGAACTCATCAAATATCTCCAAACTTAACTTTTGATTGTCCTTGAGCACAATAGCAACTAAACTAGTAAAATAATAAGGTAATTAAACATATGTCAGATAAATTACACATGTACACATGATTCAGAATTCCTTCAAGACACTTTTGAAGTAATTTCATGAACTCATACGTCATCAATCTTTTCATGAAGTGAAAATTGTGATTGTGTATGCTATGTAAATCTCAAGATCCATGCATACCTATCAGTTAACAATATGTGAACAGATGATTCTAATGATCTTCATAAATTACTCATATTCTTGCTTTTCATAATTCCTCTCCACTAATGTAGAGAACTTTATTTACTTCGATCAATAGGTCTTTGTAAAGTTTGTACTGGGTTCTTTGGTTTGGTTCACCAAGAAATGACACAAGGAATAACAAAGTCAGAGAATATAACTAAAGTGCTCATGAAAGTTCACTCTCTTACTTTTGATTGGGGTTTTTTTATATTTATTTTTGTTTTATTCTGGGTTGTATTACTACCACACCACCAAATTTATTTTATTCTGAGTTCATGGAATGCGATTCCCCCAATTTAAACCTCTTTCCTTGACTTTTCTTTTGTCCCTTTTTTTCTTTTTCTTTATAGCATATTCAATTTAACACCCCCAAGTTCATCGTCTTTTGCTTCTCTCATACATATAAAACAACCATAAACATGACGTATATCTCTGAATAGGTAAAACATGGTTGTCCAGGCTAAATAGGCTTAGATAATGAGGCTACAGGAAGAAAATTCAAATAGTAGTTTTTTACATGCTTTGCATATGCCATTCTCTCATAAGGCTCAATGGAGATACTAGTGACATTGAATATACTAGGTTATCTTGAATTGCTTAGATCATTCAAAGAATGTCTAAATTACTTCCAAATAAATATGTTGTCTTCGATTTTGTCTTGAGAGATAATCAAAGAAGTTCTAACATGCTTGTGTCAATCAAAATAAGTCAATGAATTCACAACATTGTTCGCCGAATTGCATACACTTTGCATGATCATAACATAATGTACTTGAAAATTTTTCATCAATCATGAAAAAGGACTTTTTACAAGACTCATTGAATCACAAGGAGTGTATATCCTTCTTTCCAAATTATATGCAATGGTAATAAAAAACTCAGCCTATGTTAGTGATTAATCAGAGAGAGAGTCATCCTATTCAATTTCAACATGTTGACATACAATTTCTCTTGGATGCACATTCCGCAAAAGACACATGAGCGTAAATTTCAAACAAAGTAAGCATTCAAATTCCAAACAAACTAAGCATTCTAAACACAACCTAAATAAAAGAAAATAGAAAATCGCTCCCCAAAACTTAAAGTAAACATTGTCCTTAATGTTAGAATAAAGTCATGAAAAATGAGAACTTCCCTAAAGTATGTCAAATTACTCATCAGAGTAATCAATTGACTCTTCTCAACAGCTATGGAGAATCTAACAAAAAGGTAAGGGGAGTGGGAAGAACAATAGAACTGGAACCCTGAAAGAAAACTGGAGTTTTTAAACATCTCATTCATTGCAATGTTGTGATCCACCAAATAGTTAAGTTGCTGCATAGTCCATTTTTGAAATTGCTCATGAGAATTCCATAGCTCCATAACTTGATCTTGAAGATTTGCAAGAGTGAGCTCAAAAATGGGAAGATTTGATTTGTGCCTTATCTGAGAAGAGCTCTGGGCAGCAGAAGATGTGCTGGTTCTATGACCCATAGCATTGGTCTTTTCCAATGTCTCCATGACAGCATCATCTATTACAAGCAATGGGATTTGGAACTCTTCATTGGGTTTGCTAGAGACCCCCGCTGTAAGACATAGTTGGCAGATGAGAGACAGATGGCCTAGGCTACTTGACAACCTTCTAGTGCTGAAAGAGACAATAAAGCACACAATGACCTTCCCCACATCAATTGAAAGCCCAATCTAAATAGCGTAATTGAGTTAAACTCTTTCTTTTATTACATCAGAGACATGGTTTGAAGGTAACAACCTTACTGATATGAAATAGTATAATGCCTTTAAGAATGCTTCCAACTATTCTCTTGGAATGCTAATTACCTTGTCATTGATTAGGTGGCTTAGCCAAACTAGTAACGATTGTATTGTAATTAGGACATCATTCTAACCATGAAGTGTAAGCATTATCTTCAATGTCAACCAATTTGAAGTAGTGATTAATGGAAGATCTGTCATAGAAAACCAATTTACCCTTACAAGAACTCTTAGATTTGTTGGATCCAACTCATATTGTGCTCTGGTATTAGCATAGAATTCTCTCACAAGTGTAACCACAACAGGCTTAGGTTGAGCCACAAACTTCTGCCAATGCCTCTATTGGATGATGTTGTTAATATTAATGTATGTTGTATCTATCCTGCTCTCTCGCTCTCTCTAATTCCTTCTCTATTCATGATCAATGAATTGTATATCTCTTTTGCCCATTTATTAAAGAAGGTAGGGTCACAATCTACTCTCCGTCTCTTGGATGGTCTAAAAGTGGTGGACTTTCTAGGAGGCTTACTAACAAACACAATTAATGCAAATAAGAATGGATGCACACAATGAAAATTAATTACAAATCCACTTATCCCAAATCACACCAATGCACCTCACTTCTAATCTTAAATAAGCATACACAACTAACAATACTCAATCAACCATTTCTCAATGAAACTTCTACCTAGGCATTTTCACAAACACCTAGCGAGCACTTAGTTCAACACACTCTCAAGGTATTCTTCACAATTGTTACCAATGTCATACACAAATCATGAAGCATAAAACATGAATACTCAACAAAGAGAAAGTCATACACTTTAATGATTACCAAGAACTGAATTGGACTTAATCCCAAAAGCACAATGCAGAAGTTCAAAAACAAGCCCAACGGATCACAATGCACTCCTCAACACATACACTTAACCACCTCAAAACAATGCAAATTCTCACCACAATCCACCAATGACAACTTCAACTTCACTCCAAGTAAGCATAAGCAACCCACCACTATCATAGCATAATAACCCCCACGAAAATCAACAATAGCTTCCTTCATGAATTTCAACAAACACCTTCAAGGCACTAAGAAAGCATCTTCCCCAACCACAAGAACCCATCTCCATTTCTTTGAAATCAAAAGAAAGATGAAGAAATGAGATTAGGAAGGAGTAGACACAACAAATACTTGCCTTCAAAAGCTTTCTTTCAAAAATTTCTTGTAACCTAACTTTCCCAAACTTGAAAATCGAGTTGAGAAGATAGATGTGAATGGTCTTGTGCTCATCAATGTTGAGTGGTGAAGTGGAAAGGGTCATGGCATGGAGAAAGGAAAAACAAAAAAATGGGATGTATTGTGTGAATGAGAGGAGGGAAGAAGGGGTTTTGGAGTTAGTGGAGAATAGAATGGGTTTTAGGGCTTTAAAGAAGGGAACGAGTGGATTTGTTCACATGGGTTATAATTGGGGTGGCAATGGTGGTGCTGGGTGGGTGCCGGCGATGCCATCTTACTGCCCATTCATGTATCTTTTTTATGCTTGTCCGGCGCTAGCGGCACCACCTTACTACCTTTTGTGTTGCTCCCTTACTCCCTTTTTCTACATGTTGCTCCAATGTTGATTTTGTCTTGAATTCTCTCACTTGTCTTGCTCCTCATCTCTTCTCAACATGAACTTTATCTATAATTTATAAAAGAATAGGTCATTATAGGAGTTAAATATGCAAAACCATATAAATTGAAGAATCTATTATTCGAATTGAACTAAGTAGAACCGAAACAGTTATTTTTAGCTATTTACATGCTTATGACTAAAGCCTATTATTCTACTCCTAAAACTTTAAATCAGAAGAAAGATCAAAAGCATGGGTTACCTCCCAAGAAGCACTTAGTTTAAAGTCCTCAGGCCGACTCCTATCTGCTTCACTCTCCGTCCTTCAAGTGGATCACCTCTCTACTTCTGCCTTTATGTCCAAAGTAATGCTTTATGCATTAGCCATTGACTTGAAAAGTTCTATTGTCTTGTGTCCTCAGCTCCACTACTCCATGAGGAGAAACATTGTTAATGATCAACGGTCCTAACCACCTTGATTTCCACTTTCCAGGGAACAGTTTCAGTCATGAATTGAAAAGTAACCCTTGCTGCCCTTATTGGAAATCACAGTTGATAAGGAGCTTATCATGCTATCTCTTCATCCTTTTCTTATAAAATTTGGCATTTTCATAAGCTTGCTAATGGAATTCCTCAAACTCATTCAATTGATGCATCCACTTCTGACTTGAAGCTTCCAAATTCATATTAAACTTCCGCACTGCCTAGTACACTTTGTGTCCCAATTCTACTAGAAGGTGGCATGCTTTTTAAAAAACCAATTGATATGGTGACATTCCGATTAGTATTTTGTATGCTGTCTAGTATACCCATAGTGCATTGTCCAATCTCCTTGACTAGTCCTTACGATTCTATCCAACAATCTTTTTCAGTATTTGTTTTATCTCCCGGTTGGATACCTCAACTTGTACATTTGCTCGTGGATGATAAGCAAGTGCTATCTTGTGTCTCACACCATACTTTGATAGTAAGTTGTTGAAAAGTTTGTTGCAGAAGTGTGAAACCTCATCGCTAATAATTGCTCATGGAGTTCCAAATCTTGTGAAGATATTGAATACTGCAAAAACTTCAACACTACCTTTGCATCATTTGTCACTATGGCTACTATTTTTACCCACTTTGAGATGTAATCAACAGCCCATAAAATGTATGAATAACCAAAAGAGATTGGGAACGGTCCCATAAAGTCTATTCCCCAAACATCAAAAATTTCTACTTCCAGGATGTTTATCAAAGGTAGTTCATTTCTTTTTAAAATTGTCACAAGTTTTCACAAACTTGTTGCTGTCCTTGAAGAGTGATGACCAATAAAATCCAGATTGTCGAACTTTCGTAGTTGTCTCGTCAGCACCATGATGAGCTCCGTACGAAGATGAATGGCATTGCTTTAGAATGTCATGAACTTTTTCTTCTGGAATAAATCTCAAGATTATCTGATTTGCACACCTCTTGAATAGAAAAGGATCATCCCACATATATGCTTTAAAATTGTGCAAGATTTTTTTCTTTTACTGCCCTTCGATGTCTAGAGGGTAAGTTCCACATGCTATGAAATTCACAAAATCTGCATACCATGGGAGCTTTTGAGTTAATGTGAAAAGTTGTTCATCTGGAAACTTCTCTTGAATTGGACTGTCATCACCTAGGTGCTCCAATCTAGACAAGTGGTCAGCTACCACATTTTCACTTCCTCGCTTGTATCAAATTTCCAAATCAAATTCTTACGACAACAATACCCAACAAATTAATCTAGGTTTTGCATCCTTCTTCACAAATAGGTGTCGTAAAGCTACATGATTAGTATGCACGATGACCTTTGAGCTAATAATATATGATCAAAATTTCTCCAATGCAAAAACAACTGCTAATAATTCCTTTTCTATAGTGGTATAATTCTTTTGTGCTTTATTCAACGTGTAGCTTGCATAATATATAGCTCTAATAATCTTATCATGCTTTTGACACAACACTGTTCCCACTAACATATCACTTGCATAGCACATGATTTTGAAAGGCAGATTCCAATCAAACATTACTAGAATCAAAGCAGAAATCAACCTCTCCTTTAGCGTATTGAATGCTTGCAAGCACAATTCATCAAAATTAAAAGGAGTATCTTTTTCAAGAAGATTGCATAAAGGTTTAAATATTTTTGAGAAATCTTTAATGAATCTCTTGTAGAATCCTGCGGCCTAAGAAACTACAAATTCCCTTTATATTGGATGAGGGTGGGAGTTACTCAATGGCTGCAATCTTTGCTCTGTTCACTTCCATACCACGAGCCAAAATCTTGTGGCCTAGTACAATGCCTTTCCTTAACCTAAAAGTGACACTTTTCTTAATTAAGAGCTAAGTTAGTTTGCTCACATCTCTGCAAAATAAGAGATAAGTTATGCAAGCAAAGATCAAATGTGGAGCTAAAAATTGAAATGCAATCCATGAATACTTCCATAGTGTTCTTCAATCATGAAATATTACCATCATGCATAGTGTTCTCCAATCATGAAATATTACCATCATGCATCATTGGAAAGTAACGGGAGCATTGCACAAACCAAAGGGCATCCTCCTGTATGCAAATGTACTATATGGACAGGTAAAAGTCATTTTTTGTTAGTCCTTTGGGACTATCACAATTTGATTGTCTATAAAAGGTAGAGGAAAATGGTATTTTCTGGTGGCTTTGTTTAATTTTCTATAACAAATATACACTCGCCACCCAGTAATAGCTCTAGCAGGTAACAACTCATTGTTCTCATTTTGAATCACTATCATTCCACCTTTGGTACACATTGCACAGGACTCACCCATTCACTGTTAGAAATTGCATAGATAATACCTACTTTGAGTAATTTTAATACGTCATTAGTACTACCTCCTTCACTGCTAGGTTGAGTCTTCCCAGATGCTCTTTGGAGGGTTTATAAGAATCTTCCATTAAATCTTATGCATGCATATGGCTGGGCTTATACCTTTAATGTCTTCAATTGACCACGCAATAACTGATTTGTGATCCCTTAGCACCCGCAGTAGTTTCTGTTCTTCCAAAACTATTAGATTAGAGGAAATAATCACTGGAAATGATGAATCATTGCCTAAATATGCATACCTGAGGTGTTCTAGTAGTTGTTTCAATTCCAATGAGGCTTTCACTTCTTTTAAAGATAGTTCTTCTTTGAAAATTCCTACTTCATTGCTTACTTTCTCTTGTGACCCCGTCTCTTAAGCCAACACTTGTTTTCTAATCTCTTCTAAACCTGTCATGGTCTAACTATATGTGATATTATGGTTCACTAAATTCGTCAGGATATGATCTGAGGTATTAATGTATTGTAATGATGGCCAAGTCATGAGGGTTGAGTGGCTAGCTGTGAAGGGATGTGATTTAACTCCTTAGATTTGATGATGGGGTCCACTAGACCAATTAAGATATGATCTAAAGTGTTAATATGTTGTGATGATGACCAGATCATAAGCTTTGATGAGTAACATGTAAAGGATGTGAGGTATCTCCCAAGACTGATATTATAGTCCAACAAACCAGTTAGGATATGATCTGAGGTGTTAATCTGACAAAATTATGGTCAAATAGAGAAGTTTGAATGAGCAGTATGAAAGGAATCAGATGTATTTCCCTATATTGATGTTGTGTTCCATCAAACCAGACATATTGTGATATGTGGTGTGATTTCACTAGTATTTTTACATGTGCTAGCTATATCTATTTTACTTACTAAGTTGCTATAACTTATTCCAATATTATTAATTTTTCATAGAGAATGTCATTCATGGAGGGCATTAGTCGTTGCATGGGAATAGATGTGGCAGAGTTTTCTATGAGAGTGATTATGGGAACAATTGTTGTATTTCTATTTTTATATTTGAAGGATTGTACTTGATTTTATTACTATATTATATTGTATTGTAATAATTTTTCTTATTTCTGAGTTATTGTGGTTGCTTTTGTGGTTATGTTTCATCTCTAGTATGATAGATCTTAGGTATAATCACCCATGGATTTGGGAATGACATTTAATTATGCCATTTTTTTATCTAGGTCATCACACTAGATTTTCTTTGTTGCTAACTTTGAAACTTTCAAGTTACTCCATATAGACTTCTTCCTTTAAGTCATTATTAAAAATAATAATTTTTATATCAAGCTACTTAATTTCTAAATTCATACTAGCTATCAAACTCAAAACTAATCTAATAG
>JAYJMB010088576.1:0-19204 GCA_036873735.1 Pouteria campechiana | reverse complement strand
GACGTGTGGCCGGAGCTCGAGCTCCTTCCGCTCGCTGCCAACGCCAGACGCCGTATCCTGCTGTCCGCTCGCCGCCAACGCCAGACGCCGTATCCTGCTGCCGTCGACGCTGCCGTATCCGGGCCTGTGGCCGGTGACGTTGACGCTGCTTCACCGTGACTACGCGACCTGGCAGTGGGTTCCGGCATCCTCGCTTGACTACGCGTCCTGTGGGTTTTTGCGCGCTGCCGTCCGCTCGCCGCCGTTGACGCTGCTGTTGACACTGCTTCTCCGCTTCTTCTTTTTTTTTGTCTCCCAACATATATATATATATATATAGATTTTTTTATTTATATTTTTTGGATTTATTAGATTCTCCTTGACTATTTATACCTGTTACTCGATCCTCTAATATAGGCAATCTACAGTAAGAGCCAGAAATAGAGAGAAATTTGCACAGATTAAGGAGAGAAGCTTGCAGAATTTCTAAAGAGAACCAACTATTCTCTAATCCTATATTTAAAGATAGCAATTCTGATTTAGAGGAAATCATGGCTGGAAATTGAACTTTGAAAGAGCATGTCATACCTGATTTGGATCAACAACCTTTATGTATAACGTTTCCTACTTTAGATGCTACTATTAATTTTGAACTAAAATCTTGACTAATACATCTCTTGCCCACTTTTCATGGTCTTGCAGGTGAAGATCCCCATAAGCATCTAAAGGAGTTTCACATGGTGTGTATGAGTATGAAACCAATAGGGGTGACTGAAGAGCAGATAAAATTGAGAGCCTTTCCATTCTCTTTGAAGGATTTGGCTAAGGATTAGCTCTATTATCTACCCTCTGGGAGCATCACAACATGGAATGAGATGAAGATGTTATTTTTGGATTTCCTAGCTTCAAGGGCAACCAACATTGTGAAGGAAATTTGTTGTGTGGGAAAGCATATCGAAGAATTCCTATATGAATATTGCGAGCGTTTCAAGAAATTATATGCATGCTGGCCTTATCATCAAATCAGTGAGCAGTTACTCATCCAATATTTCTATGAGGGTTTTCTACCCACTAAAAGGAGCATGATTAATACCGCTAAAGGAGAAGCTTTGGTGGATAAAACTCCTGAAGTTGTAAGGAATTTGATTGCAAACATGGCAACTAACTCACAATAATTTGGCAATAGGCTTAATTCTCTATCCAAGCCTGTTAATGAGGTAAGTGTTTTCTCTCTTGAACAACAAATTGCAGGTCTGACTTCTCTTGTTCTTCAATTGGTTTGTAGGAAATATGCAGATAGCAAAAGCCTATGGAATTTGTTTAACAGTAGGACACCTAACTGAATATGTGCCCAACTCTTTAAGAAGAACCTACTGAGTAGGTGAACTAATGGGTGGTTTTTCTGGACAACCATAGAGGAAGTATGATCCTTATTCTAACTCATACAACCTAGGATGGAGGGATCATCCTAATTTCAGATATGGCAACCCACAAGTAAATCAGCCCACAACTCAAAATCGCCCCAATTTCTAGTAGTACAGGCAACCATACCCACCTAGACAACAATAAGGACAAACTTCTAACTCTAGTATGTCTTTAAAAGATATTGTTAAGTCTCCTACCTCTAACACTTTACAATTTCAACAAGATACGAAGGCTAGCATTCAAAGTTTGGAGAATCAGATGAGTCAGATGGCAACAACAATCAATTGGCTGGAGACACAAAGTTCAGGAAAATTGCCTTCTCAAATGGTGATGAACCCAAGAGAAAATGTGAGTGTAATCATTTTGAGAAGTGGTAAAGAGGTTGAGATTCTAGAAAAGATGACTCCTAAACTAATGGAGAAAGCAAAGGAGAAAGATGTTATTGTAGATAAGAACCTTCCTAAGGACAATGAAGTAGCCAAACATAAGTTTCCATCTCTTTTTGAATATAAACCAGTATTACCTTTTCCTAAGGCTTTAGCAAAATCTCAAAAAATTGAGCAATATCAAGATCTATTTGAGACTTTTCATAAATGCAAGGCAAACATTTCACTTTTTGATGTTGTTAAACAAGCACCTTATTATGTTAAATTCTTGAAAGAATTGTGTACAACAAAGAGGAAACAAAAACTTTAAGGGAAGGTAAGAGTAGGGGAGAATGTTTCTGCAATCATTCAAAGAAAACTCCCTGCAAAGTGCAAAGATCCAGGTATATTTACTATCGCTTTTATGATAGGCAACACTAAACTTGAGAACACCATGTTAGATTTAGGAGCTTCTATTAATGTCATGTTTTTATATGCTTCTTTGAAACTTGGACATTTGAATAAGACTAGTGTTGTGATTCAGTTACCTAATAGATCTAATGCATATCCAAAAGGTGTAGTTGAAGATGTTCTTGTGCAAGTCAATAATTTGGTCTTCCCTACTAATTTTTATGTGCAAGATATAGAGAATAGTAATTATACTACTCCTATTCTATTAGGAAGACCCTCCCTGGAAACATCCAAAACTAAGATAGATGTTCACAGTAGCACACTTACTACGGAATTTGATGGTGAAATTATTAAGTTTAATATTTATGATGCCATGAAATATCATAATGTTGATAATTATGTTTACTCTATTTTTGTGATTGATTCTTATGCATGAAGTTTTTGAAATTGATGGCAAAGATAAATTGGAAGTTGCTATTAGTGAGAATCTTGAGAAGGAGAATGAGGATTTACCATGGGCTAAGGAACTATAAGAAACTATTGTAGCATTGAATGACTTTCCAAAGTCACAAAAATTAGGTAATGTTTCTCATATTGATTTACCAATTTCTGACAAGAGAATTTTACCATTTGTTTTGTAGATCCCTATTTTAGAGTTGAAGCCTCTTCCCCG
This sequence comes from Pouteria campechiana, assembly GCA_036873735.1. NCBI lineage: Eukaryota > Viridiplantae > Streptophyta > Magnoliopsida > Ericales > Sapotaceae > Pouteria > Pouteria campechiana. The sequence continues at coordinate 16,351 of JAYJMB010088576.1, read as the reverse complement.
TTACCTCAAGTATGTGTTCCTTGGAGAAGGAGAGACTTTACCAGTGATCGTCTCAAGTAAACTCAGTACATCACAAGAAGAGAAGCTTGTGCAAGTCCTTAAGGAGCATAAGATGGCTATTGGTTGGACAGTTGCAGATATCAAGGGAATTAGCCCATCTACATGCATGCATCGAATTCTATTCAAAGAGGGAGCGAAACCTTCTCATCAACCACAAAGGAGATTGAACCCACCAATGATGGATGTAGTAAAAAAGGAAATCATCAGACCTCTTGAAGTTGGAGTGATTTATCCAATTTCTAATAGCAGTTGGGTTAGTCTAGTTTAAGTGGTTCCTAAAAAGACTGGAATGACTGTGGTGAAAAATCAAAATGATGAGTTGGTTCCCACTCATGTCAGAATGGGTAGTGAGTTTGAATAGATTATAGAAAATTGAATGTTCTAACTCACAAGGACCACTTTTCTTTGCCTTTTATTGATCAAATGCTTGAGAGGTTAGTCAGTCATACTTACTATTATTTCCCTGATGGTTATTCAAGTTATTTCCAGATTGTGATTGCTCCGGGAGATCAAGCAAAAATGACTTTCATATGCCCATTCAGAACTTTTACATATCGTTGGATGCCCTTTGGCCTTTGCAATGCCCCAGCCACTTTCTAAAGGTGTATGGTTAGCATCTTTTCATATTATATTAGGTATATTATAGAAGTCTTTGTGGACAATTTCATAGTTCATGGAGACTCCTTTGATAATTACTTGCATAACCATACACTTTTCTTCAAAGATGCATAGAAACTAACCTTATGTTAAATTCTGAAAAATGTCACTTCATGGATGAACACGGTATAATTTTGGGTCATTTTATTTCATCTGGTGGAATTGAGGTGGATAAAGCTAAAGTTGATATCATTCAGTCTTTACCTTATCCCATTAGTGTGTGAGGAGTTCGTTCTTTTCTTGGACATGCAGGTTTCTATTGAAAATTCATCAAGGACTTCTCCAAAATAGCATTGCCTCTATGCAAGTTACTGGAAATGGACATGGCTTTTGAGTTCGATGAAGAGTGCAAAAAGGCGTTTGACAAGCCAAGGAACTGTTGACTTCAACTCTAGTTATCCAACCTCCTGATTGGAATGTTCCTTTTGAGATAATGTGTGATTGAAGCGTGCTATTTTGGGTTAGAGAATTGGGAAAGCATCTCATGCAATCTATTATACTTGAAGGACATTGAATGATGCTCAGAGAAATTATTCCACCACTGAGAAAGAAATTTTAGCTGTTGTCTTTGCTTTGGAAAAATTTAGATCTCATCTGCTTGGTACTCTAAAGTGATTGTTTATTCTAATCATGCAGCTCTTCATTATTTGATGATAAAGAAAGAAGCAAAGCCAAGGTTGATAAGGTGGATACTTCTCTTGAGCGAATTTGACTTGGAGATTAAAGACAAAAGAGAGACAAAAAATAGGGTTACAGATCATTTGAGTCACTTGATTCATGTGGAGGATGAACTTTATCTGCAAGAAATATTTCCTGATGAGCAATTGTTCTCTGCTAGTGAGAAATTTCCTTGGTATGCAAATATGGTAAACTATTTGGTCAATAACATGTTACCTCCTCGTTTATCTAAAGCTCAACGAAACAAGTTCAAAAGTGATGCAAAATATTATGAGTTGGATGACCCATACTTGTGGAAGCATTGTGCAGACTAGGTAATAAGAAGGTGCATTTTTGAGAGTGAGTTTCTGTCTATACTCACCTTTTATCATTCTTATGCTTGTGGAGGTCACTTTAGAGCCAAGAGAATGGTGAGAAAAGTGTTAGAGGGTGGTTTTTATTATTCATCTTTGTTTTGAGATTCATACTCTTTCTACAAGTTATGTGATCATTGTCAAAGGATAGGTAATATTTTCCAAAGGAATGAGATGCCACAAATCCCCATACTACTTTGTGAAATTTTTGACATTTGGGGCATTGATTTCATGGGGTCATTCCCTCTTTCTTTTGGTTTTGTTTATATATTACTTAGTGTCGACTATGTTTCGAAATGGGTGGAAGCTAAGGCCACTAAGACTGATGACTCTAAGGTTGTTGTGAATTTTATTAAGGTTAACATATTCTCAAGGTTTGGAATTCCAAGAGCTTTGATAAGTGATCGAGACACTCACTTTTGCAGTTGAAGCTTTGCTAAAAAAATATCATGTGGTGTCAACCGCCTATCATTCACAAACCAGTGGACAAGCAGAAGTATCAAATTGAGAGATCAAGTCCATTCTTGAAAAGACAGTTAATCCCAATAGAAAAGATTGGAGTTTATGCTTAGATAATGCATTATGGGCTTACAGGACTGCATAAAAGACAACCATTAGTATGTCACCTTATCGATTAGTGTTTGGGAAATCATGTCACCTTCCTATTAAGTTAGAACACAAGGCTTATTGGGCTATCAATAGTTTCAACATAAACATGGATGAAAGTGGAGAGCACAAGAAGTTACAACTACAAGAGTTAGAGGAGATTCGCAATGATGCTTATGAGAATACAAGGGTTTATAAGAAAAAGACGAAGGCTTTTCATGACAACATGATCTCTAGGAAGAAATTTAAAGTTAGTCAGAAAGTTCTTCTATACCATTCAAGACTTCGTCTATTTCCAGGTAAGTTACGTTCTCATTAGAATGGACCTTTTACTATCACTAACGTTTTTCCTCATGGTGCAGTTGAAATTCAAAATTTGGCGACTTCCAAAGTTTTCACAATGAATGGTCATTGACTTAAGCCTTTCTATGAAGGACTACAAGTTGAAAATGTTGCAGAATTGGATTTTGAACAACTGGTTTACATTAACTGAAGGAGGAAGCATTGAGTTGAGTCAATGATTACAAACAAAAGCACTACTTGGAAGGCAAACCAAGGGGAGTTTGTGTTTCTTTTTCTTATTTCCTTCTTATTTTTGTGTTCCTATTATGGTTGTTTTTTGCATCTTCTTTGCATTTAACCTTACATTGGGGACAATGTAAGTTTTAAGTATGGGAGAGGAAATTTAGGTTTAGGCCATGTTTTGTTTTATTGTTGCTTTTATTTTTGAAAAAAATAATAATAATATAATTGAGAGAGTTGATGATGATTTTCTATCCCTTTGTTTTGCACTTTTTTTTGGTGGTTTCCAATGAGTTGAGGTTGAGGATGTCAAAAGCAAAATTCAGCTAAGCTTGAAAAATTTGTAACATGATTGATTAAGTAATCTTCCAATTTACAATTACTTAGTTCAGTTATTTCCCTTAAAAATGGTGATGACTAGATTTCGTAGACAAAAGCTGGTAAGAGTTTGAGCCTTTAGACTGACACATCCATATCAGTCTCATTCTTTTTCTTCGTGAGAGATATTCTTTCATTGATTTATTTCTCTAGAACTTGCCCTGATTCTCTTTGAGATCACATCGATACATGTACACATGAACATGGTTAAGGCCCTTCTTTGTTATGAACTACATGAGCCAAATAGCCTATCTTATAATTTCTCTTATTGAGCCCCTTTGAGCATTATAGACTTTTATTGTGAATCTATGTTATAAGCTTAAAACCCAGAAATGTAATATCTTTACCTAAGTCATAGAGCTAGTGGAGCATGGGTTATCATTGCGCTATGTATGGGTGTGTAAAGAAATAAAGTGTGGGGGTGTCAAAATTTGTGATATGGCTATGAAATGGAATAGATTGTAGTTCTCAAAATTGTGAAAAAAATGATGAATGAAAAAGAAAAAGACAAAGAGAATATCAAAATTCCAAGGGAAAGGGTCTGTTTATACATCATGTATTCAAAGGTGAAAGATGCTAAAGAAAACAAGTAATTTTACATGCCTTATATATTTGAACATGAGTAGATTTATTTATACTTTGCTAGTTTCAATGGCTTTTGAGCTACGTCTCCAAATATTTCTCACCTTTACCCTAAACCCCATTACAAATCATGAAAATTCCTTATGATTCATGATATGCATGTGATCCCAGTGATGGCGAATGAGAATATGTGCAAGCTTATAGTAGATCATTTTCATTGGAATGAATTTGAGCTGAACATATACCCTTCAAACACATGAGAGTGGAGTGTTTATTTCCGTAAGAGTTCTACTTGTTTAGTTTAACCCATCTTCAAGAAAGACTGCTTACTGAGTGATTGTAAGTTGTGTAAGAATGAGTTATTCATGAAGTGTTATGAGTTTTAAAGAGTTTGCTTTTTCTTTATTTATGATAATTGCAACCTTATATTCTTTTGTGGGAGAGCGAATTTTTGTTTTGCCCGAGGATGAGCAAAAGTTAAGTGTGGAGGAATTTGATGAAAATACAAAATGTCATATTTTATTCCTTTAATACTTAATCTTTTATACTTATTTAACTCCTATATGCACTCATTATTCTTATATTTTGATTTAGGAGATAATTGGAGTGGTCAAGTGCAAAAAGAAGTCAATTGAAGGATTTTGAACAATTTTAGCATCACTCCATATTTTGGGCATAAATCTCTCATCCAACCTCTGATTGAGATGATTAAAGATTTTCTGGGAATACAAGAAAATTTTCTACAACTTTCATGTTGGAAGTTTTGAAAGATAAGGACTACATTAAGGGTAATTAAGAGGAAGAAAGCAAAAGGTAGGATGAAGTGCAAAGGAGCAGTGAAGGAACAAAGAGCAGTTGAAGGTAGTAGACCGGCACCACCAGCGCCCATCTGTAGCCGCTGGCGCCAACCCACTTCACACCACCACCCAACAGGCTAGGATTGGCACCGGCAGTGCCAGCATCCATTTATGAATTTTGGATTTTTACGAAAGTTGCATATTTTGCGTATTTTTTTCTATTTTAAATAGCAGTTTCCTTGGGTTTTTTGGGGTTTTTCTGCTAGGGTTTGAAGAGGACTTCTTAGTAGCTTTTGACAGAGAATCTTCTCTCTTCTCCTTTTTCTATCTTATTTTCCTTGTGATTTCATGGGCCTGTGTAGCTAAACTTTTATTCTTGGTTTAAGAAGATAGAAGCCTCATAATCAACATCTTGTGAGATCTAATTTGATTTATTTGTTCAATTTATAGTTTGAGTATTGAATGTTCTTCTTTGTTCATAATTATGATTACTATATTTAATTGCTAGGAGGTGTACTAGTTTATTATTCATTGCAATCTATTGCTAGATTAGATATCAAATTTGTAATCATTTGATCTTTCTAATTTGCGAAGTAATTAGGGTTTAATAAGTTGCTACTATTGCAGCTATTAAATCTTAAGAAGAATATTTGACTAAATTAAATGCAACCACTAGTGCTTGTGTCGTTTAGCTTCACCAATCTCTACAAATCTTAACGTTGCTATTAGATTAAACCTTTAGCGCTAGTCTTGGGTTGTTTAGTGGTTTGGGTTAATTAGAACTCTAGTTTCTAATTAACTATGTTGAAAAAATAATTCCAATGGTGAATATTCAAAGTATGATTTGATTTATATCAATGACCAATTATGAGATTCTAATGGTGGATATTGACCTAAATCAAGGTTTTCTTCTCTGATAGATTTCTTTTATAATGTTGTTTTTATTATACTCAAAATTCTCATGATTGTTCACTTTGCCTAAAATTAAACTAGATACTCCTTGTGGGATCAACCCTTATTCACACTACTATAGGTAATTTAATTAGAGTAAGGTTCTAAATTTATTTGCCTACAACAGCACATTAGCATACAACAAACTTTATCTATCATAAGTAAGTCACAGTTAAGCCAGTGGTCATCTGTTGTGAACGGACAAAGGCAAAAAAGTGAAGATCTTTCAGCGGAGGAGAGAAATATGGTATGGCAGAGCAAAGACTTCGTCTATCATGAGTGAGCCAATGATCGCCTGCTATAAACAGATAAAGTAGAGAAGTGAAGGTCGTATGACAGAGCAAAAAGTTCATCTGGTGGAGCAATGGCATTTGTCTATTCAACTAAGCTCATCTATTATCTACAGCAGACAACCCAATAGACAAAGCCCTGAAGAAAATTTATTTGCACATCAAAGCTTGGTCTATCACTTATAACAGACAACCCATCAGACAAAGTGGTAAAGGAAATCTGTCTGCACTTCAACATTCCATCTATTACTTACAATAGATGAAGCGCTAAAGAAATAGGTCATCCGTGTTTCTACAGTCCAACGGACAATCCACAAGCCAAAGCACTAAAAAGGATAATTCATCTACATCTATTTATTACTTACAATAGACAACCCATCAGACAATGTGATGAAACAACATCTCCACGATTCATCCGCTACTTACGAAAGACAAATAAGAACTTTGTCTAATGAGCAGCTAGACAGATACTTTATCTATTATAAGGAAAAGATAAGTAACGGTAAAGCCAAATCATTGGTCTTCGCTCAACATTAATAATGCCCTTTCCATATTGATGAAATAGTCATCCATTACAGCAATACCTTGACCAAAGCTTATTAAGAAACTAGAAATCATCTTCTCCAAGGTCAATGCTGGAGGCATTTCAACAAACAAGGACTAAGCAGAAGTTGAAGAATTCAAATATGTTTATCAGAACGGTCTTCTATCATTAATGGAATTCACCTACCACAAATGGCTGCAATTCAAAGTAGTTGTAAATAAATCATTATTGGAGCAAGAGAAAACATGAAATATTAAAAATCCTCTTGAGAGCATTTATTGATCTGAGCTAAATATTCTGCAATTCTTCAAGAGTCAAGAGCCTTGCATTCAAACCTTCCTCAACTCTCTCTGAAGGCTCCTAACAAACCTTTGAAAAGATCATTTACTTTTGCATTCAATATTCAGATTTCTTCCCCTGTGCTTACTGAGAAATACTTGTGCTTCAACTTTTGATATTTATTTTTTGTAAATTCCTTGAGCTAGTGTTGAGACTAGACTCAAGAAGAGCTGTGACTATCTTAGTGCAAACAAAAGTTGTTTATTCATGCCCCCTAGAAGTGGAATGTAGAAGAGTGCTAGGAGCACTATAAATACACCCCCTAGAGCTAGAATCTAGAAGAGTGTTGGGAGCACTATTGTATTTCTACTATTAAGAATAGTGGAAACTAAGACACTAAGAGAAAAGTGTTTTTGAAAAAGTGGAGTAGAGTGTTTACTCAAACCACTATAAAAATTATTGTGTCTTATTTATTTGAGCATTCATTGATTGAGTGATTGATTGCTAGAGGGATGATTAATCCTAAAGGGGTTGAGGAATAATTTTTAAGTACCCAATTTACCCCTCCTCTCTTGAGTTTTTTGTCTAATCTTCAGGACCAATAATTCAAACTCCCACATAAACACAACCCTCTTCAATCTTCCCAAAATTCATACCTATTGAACCATTGCCCAATTTGCCAAAAGATTATCTTCAAAATCCTTGTAGAGCTATTGTTAGATATGGAAAGTATCCCATCATGGTACCACTTCTTAGATCTTATTTTCTTCCTATAGCACCATTAGTCTGGCTAGACTAGACTTATTATAATCTCATTCTGTCAAGAGAAATTATTCCAACTCGAATTGAAAAGATTCCTCCACATCTAAGGAAGAGAGTTACAACTCCTCCACCTTCTCCAAAACTAGTTGATGAGAATTGTGATATTCTTCTTCATGTTTTTCATCCAATCAAACTCACATATTCTGAATTCAAAGCTCAATCAGAAATCAATTCTGCCATCTAAAGAATATTTCTATCCTACAACCTTGTCATCCATCCTTCAGCCCTTCCATTTCCACAAATCATAGATCATATGACTCTTTCCAAAATTCAACCAATCCCTGATCCTCCTCTCACACCCATAGGCCATAAAATCAACATCCCTTAATTAGCATCTTTACAAGATGAATATATTGAGAAACTGCTTCAATTTTTTCAAGCTTCAAGGCCTCCTAGAACAACATTTCCATCTCCCTAAGGACATTTCAATAACATTCTTATAATTAAGGAAGAATTTTTGTTTTACTTTGAAGCTAATCTACAAACTATTGCTGACAATCTTCGACCTCCTTATCCAAAGCTTACTTACTAATTCATCACTCCTTCATAAAATTTAGGTGAATTATCCCAAACCAACCTCCTCACCAAAACCAAAAACCTTATCTTCTCCAAAAATAGTTACAAAACCAAAAATCTCACCCTCTCCAAAAATAGCTCCAAAACCAATATCCAGAAAACCACCCTCAATTCCCATAAAATAAATTGTTCAAACAAAATCAAAGAGAAAACCTAGAATTTCACCTCTCAAAATTTACAAAAAGTCTTCTCTTCCTAGCTATATTTTGTATTATAAAGAATATATGGCTTGAATGAATGCCAACACTGAAGCCATTCCCAGGAAACAACCTCCTCTTTTTTCTAAACTCCTAAACCCCATCTTTAAAGACCGTATCAATATCATTTATGTTTCTACATATAAAAGCCCCTTCTTAACCCAAGAACCACCCATTGCCACTCCCAAAGATCCCACTTTTGTTCCTCTACCTCTTTCTCCTAGAATTCAAAGGGTTGTATCCAAACCTAAATCATCTTCTAAACAACCCACCCAAAAACCAACCTCCACAACCACACCTCCTCCTTCTAAAGACCCCCACTTCTTTCCTCTAACCTACACTAGAAAACCAAGAACCTAACTTACTACTATATTTAACTTACATCTTCCTTTTCTGGCTACATTCACTTTCCCATGTGATGTTACTTCACTGTGCTATGCATTTTCCTGTTGTATCTCAACCTGCAATGATGTATCTTATTTTATTCTCATGTATCTCATTTACTCTTGCTATATAATTTAACTACCACTCTAATATATATACATGTATTGTTATTTTAATGCAATCTCTTTCTTATTCCCTTTCACTTTATTTTTGTATTATGATAAAAGGGGAGAGAAAAATAAGAGAAGAGAGAAATGAGAAAAATAAAAAATTTATAACTAAGTACACTCAAGGTACATATATTCAAGGGGAGCCCCACTAAGCAAATAGAAGCACATTGAATACATTGCATATTCTAAAAAAATTTCTAAAGGTTTATCACTCAAATATTTTGTCATCATCAAAAAGGGGGAGAATGTTAAGCCTAACCCCTTTACTAAACTTGATTTTGATGATGAATGAAATTTAAATAACTTAGTTTTAATAATGAACAAACAAATAAGTGAAGAATTAAGGTACTAACAGATTATTTTCTAAGTGATGCAGCATTAAATATCAAAATAGATTAAGAAAAATAACTGCTAATAATAAAAGATGTTAATTGTAAAATTATTACATTAACCCTTCAAAGGAAGATTTTCAAAAGGAATGCTTAGAAGTTAAGAAGAAATCAGGAATCAAATCAAAAGTTAATCAAAAGTTACTCAAAAGCAATTCAAAATAATATTAGAAATAAAATATTAAACTCGAAAGCACTCAGAAGTTACCAGACTATTACGCCCCGCCTCTCGAGGCATGACTTACCATTTTGCATTATTTTTCAACTAAATTTACCCACTTTCAGGGTGGGGTGCTCAAGTCCCATGGTGGAACTCGACTAGTCTCTACAAAAAAAATAGACAGCGTATCCCCTAAATCTTTAGAGTTTAACTTGTACAATTATTTATCAAAATTTATAAAGCCATAATATAAATTCTAAAACACAACACTTATCCACAACCCAAGATCTAGGTAGAATCATGATGGCAATCTAATCCTTAAAATCTATTACAAACTGATGATTAAATCCTTAAGACATGCCATTATATCTTATTATGCATCAATTGAAATTTATTAAATGCAATCAGCGAACTACAAATGCATAATGAAATTTATATTTATAATTTATAATATCATAATCAATGAGTCTTCAATCTTGGTCATCAGTTCCAACCCATAGTTGAAATTCTTCCTAGTCCCTCAACTAAAATCATAAGAAAGAAGGCGTGAGTCCGGGTAACTCAGTAAGTAAACAAATGTATTAAACAATAATTAATCTATAATTAGCACATTCCATATCGAATAATCAAGATTACCAAATAAAGAATTTCATGTTATTTTTGTCAAATCAAATAAGCTCATATTGAACCAATCTTCAAATTAAACATACAACAAAGGGATCTTATCCATCCCTCACATTAGGCATCCATATCAATCTAAAATATCAAATATTCCAATCTAAGGGATATTTAATATCCCTAACAACCAAACAACATCAACTTAAACTAATATGGGATATCCACTATCCCCAAATCAAAACATACATTCCCGGATTTCAAATAAATGGGATATACATTATCCCTAGCCATTCAATGGAAACAAATGCCTACCTACCTCAAGTTCTTAGTTCCAAACTATGCCTCCAACTCTATGCCTTTCATCCTTCTCAAATCATCCTATACAAAGTAAAATCTCATTCATTGCAAACATAGCTCGAATTGATTTCTTCTAAATAAATGAATATGATTTACGGCTAAACTCATACACTTTCTAAATGCATAATTTCATACTCATCATTATACAGTCAAAAGCTAATATATTTAACAAAGGGTCTTAAAGAACTCACTTCCCATTCTATATAATCATTAGATTATATAATTAACATGTAATTAACTTCAATATTAATCTATTTAAGCATTTAATTTAATCATTTTGTGTCTCACATGGCCCAAACACAAAAACTCTCTTTAATTTCTAACTAGGGCATAGTCAATTATTTGATTTCACCAGCCCAAACTGACCCAAATAAGGCTTAAAACATCATAATCATGCATTTAAATATTTACACCATGGTAATTTCACAAAATTCCTAAATTTTACTATTCTTAAAACCCTAGGTTAACATAACTCAAGGTTTCTTAAGCTCAATTAAGCCTTAAAGTATACTAATTAACTCATTACTCACTTTCCTCCATGAATCCCATATCAATTTCACCATTTTTTTAATGTTTTCAAAAACCCTAACAAGCCAAAAATGAATTTTGGTTAAGGAAATATGGCTTACCTACATATTTTGGCATGGTTTCTTCCCTTGATCAAGGATCCAAGTCCAAAACTCCCATTAGCTTGCTCCATTTGTAGGAATCAGATCTCCTTCCTTTGTCCACCATTAGAATTCCAAAGATCCAAACCTAGAGGCATGCTTGAGTGAATTTTCACTTAAAATCTCTTGTTTTCTAGCAAAAATCACATGAATTTAGCATAAATGGGGTTAGGGTAGAGTTTTGAAAAGAAACGGGATGGAATGGCTTGAAACAAAATGGAGTCAGCTTTATAAAGTTGCACAACCAACATATGGCAGGCACCTAGCATATTGCCTATTATACTGCCTATGACCACAGGCTGTATGGAAGCCTCCTGGGATACCGCCTCCCACTGGGCAACAAGGTCTATGGCCTTGGATTTGACCGTTTGATCGCAGTCAGTATGGCAGAAACTTGCCATATCGCCTGCCAGAAGCAGTTTTTGTATTTCAGCAATATATCCCTCGTACAATATCTAAATCACTTGATTTTAGAGGAATTAGAAAGATAAATTCAAGATATAAAACTTTCATGTTAACCAATTTTCCTAAAGAAGCCCACAAATATGCCAAAATTTTAGATAAAGTTGACCCATCTCATTCATCCCATTATTTTTTAGCATACCAAATAGTTTTTGTGTATAAATCATAACTTACTCATATGAACTCCAAATTGAGTAATTTTCCTTACATTGGATAGATAATTCCAAGGGATAAAACTTTTATGTTGAAAATTATTTCCAAATAATTCCAAAAATATGTGATAAATTAACTAAAGTGGCTCATCATGTTATTTTTAGAAATTTTTAGCATCTAAAGCAATTTCAATGCATTAACCATAACGTCTTCATTTTATATCCAAATAATATGATTCTTAATTTGTTACGAAGATAATTTCAAGATCTAAATATTATATATTAAACACTATTCGAAATTAGTCTATTTCCTATATCAAAATTTAATCACAATAACCCCTAAATTCAATATTTACACTTAAGAAAGATCACCATAGTCCCCTTTTTATATAAAACACTTCATATATCAACAAGATTACTTCCTACACATTAGATGCATGAAATGGAACATGCTTATGCTATTTATCACTTTATCTAAAGTCAATTTCCAAAAATCACCTATTCGGTTCTTTTTAACCAAAATCTTTACCATAGATAACTCCATATGTCATTTTCATTCCAAGTTGCATTCAACACTCAAACTGATGTTTTACACATATTGCAATACACATAATGACTAGTTTAGGTCCTTTGTATATCTCGAATACATGTTTTTGCTCAAATTCACTATTGAGTTCTTTTCACATAACCTTCAACTTAATAGTTCAAAATTCCAAAATTATCTCAAAATTTTGATTCAATATCTCATTCACATCACATTATACATAATAATAATACTATATTAGTCATTCAAGTCACATAAATGACTTTACATGAAATCACCACTTAAGTTCTTTTTCACTCAAAAATACTAATTAAGGCATTCTCTTTGTTCAATTCAGTTTTCCATAAAAATTTCTTTATAAAATATTATATATTACTTCAATTTCTCACTTTACTGAAAATGCGAAGAATTTTTCCCAAATTTCAACACCACAGGTGTTACACAGACGTGACTTAGAGCTATGCCAAAAGCATATTAGAACTTTCTCACAATCATGATGTAGCAATATCGCACATCAAAGGATAAACAAAGTTTTCTCAGACTTTCTGAACTTTGACAAAATACAAAAGTCATTACCAACCCTGCTTAAGTAATTTGAAAATGATGTTAAAGGTTGCAATGATTAAATCTTTTTAAAGCCTATATAAAAATGATTAAGGTAACACTTAACATATCAGAGAACATACTGAAAATCATTTTAATTCAAGAAGAGCATTTATGATCTTCCATCATTCCACTCCAACTGCTACAACACTGCCAAAGCATTCAAAGCTTTCAAAGCCAGATTTGCATCAACTTCAAAAAGAGTTTGAATCTGATCTCATTGCATACTTTGTTCATTCACTTAATTTTTAATTTTTGCACATGTCTGCCTAAGTAAGAGGCATTATTTTATATATTTCATTTGGCAAAAATAAGTGAGTTAGTTGGTAAGCTCTGTGAAACCAACAATTTATAAAAGCTTTCAGTTAGCCTTAAAAAAACTAGTAAGTTAGTTGGTAAGCTTAGAAACTAACATGTATAAGCTTAGAAACCAACATGTAAAAGTCTTTAAAGAGCTTGGAAAACTAGTAAGTTGTTGATGAACTTGTAAAACTAACAAGTGTTTTAGTGAACCCTGGAATAGCCGAACCACTATAAAAATATTGTGTGTATGTGTTGTGAGCTATTCTTTCTTTTGTCTTATCACCCAAGAAAGGCTAATGTAGTGACTGACACTCTTGAGTAGAAAATTTGGGAGCAGTATGGCATGCATACTCAAGCAAAAGTGAGAGTTGTTTGAAGAACTGAGGTGTTTAGACTTACATGTGGGGATGAAAGGAATGGTAGCCCAAATATGTCAGTTAAGCATTCAGCCAACCTTGCTAGATGAAATCAGGGTAACCCAAGAAAATAGTACATATGAGAAATTTCAAAAAGTAAAAGAGAAAGCTCAGAAGAAGGAACTACCAGATTTTCTGATGGGCACAGATAGTATTTTGAGATATCAAAATTGGATAGTACTTCCTAAGGAAACTTTTGTGATATAGAAAGTATTAGAAGAAACACATTGCTCACCATATACCATTTATCCTGGCAGCACCAAGATGTATCATAATTTGAAGTCTCAGTATTGGTGGATTGGTATGAAAAGTGATATAGCCAAGTATATGGCTAAATGTCTGGTATGTCAAAGAGTGAAGGCAGAGCACCAAAGACCAGGTGGTCTATTGCAACCTATTAAAATTTTTTAATGGAAGTGTACAGATATTACCATAGATTTCATCATAGGCATGCCGAAAACAATAGTAGGATTTTATAGTATCTAGGTGATCATAGATAAACTAACAAAGGTAGCCCATTTTATTCCTATTAAAACTACTTTCACTGCTAAAAAGTATGCATGGATTTATCAAAAAGAAATTTTGAGGTTACATGGGATGCCCAAAGTCATTATTTCATATCAGGGATCAGTGTTTACTTCTAAATTTTGAAAAGCATTGCACAAGGCTAAAGAAACACGACTTGATTTCAGCAGTACTTATCACCCTCAGACCAATTGACAGACTAAAAGGGTGAATCAACAATTAGAAGACATGCTTAAAGCATGTATCCTTGAATGGGATAAGGCTTAGAGCCAATATTTAACTCTGGTTGAGTTTGCTTATAATAGCAATTATCATTCTAGTATTCAAATAGCTCCTTTTGAAGCTTTATATGGATGTAGGTGCAAATCACCTTTATATTGGATTGAAATAAGCAAGCATGCCTTAGTGTGGCTGCAGATAATTGCAGATACAGTAGAAAAAGTGGCTCAATAAAAGAAAAGATTTAAATAGCATAATCATGCCAGAAGAGTTATGCTGATGTACGAAGGCATGACTTGGAATTTTAAGTAGGAGACAAGGTTTTCTTAAAAGTGTCTCCGATGAAAGGTATAGTACAATTTGGCACCAAAGGAAAGTTAAGCCCTTGATGTATTGGACCTTATGAAATTCTAGAGCAAATCGGCAAAGTAGCTTATCGTATTGCATTGTCACCCTCATTAAGTGGAATTCATGATGTATTTTCATGTATCATCCTTAATAAAGTATGAGCCAGATCTATCTCATGTATTGCCATCGGAAGAAATTCAAGTGGGTGAAAACTTGCTATATATAAAGCAGTCAATTCGTATTTTGGATAGTAAAGAAAAGCAACTACAGACTAAAGTAATCCGCCTTGTTAAAGTATAATAGAGCCATCATACGGGAAAGGAATCGACTTGGGAACTCGAAGATATTATGCAAGTTAAATATCCTTATTTATTTATCTCGGTTTCAAGGTCAAAATTTTTTATAAGGGGGTGGAATGTAACGCCCTGACATTTTAAGGTATGAGTAAATTGTTACCTCAATTGGTAAAAGGTTGATGCATGTATATATAGTAAGATTTTGTATACAATTGGATGAGGACATGACTAATGATAAGTGAATTATGGCTAATAAGAAGGGATTATGGTGAATAAGCTGTAAAAAAAAATGGAGCACATGGGGTCGCATGTGCACGTGTAACTGGGCGTCGCCGAAGCACTAAAGGTGGAGGAGCTTCAAATGCTCCACTAGCCATTCCAAACTCTCATTCGCATTCCAACCCTCTCTCTCAAATCCCCCATGCTTGGGAAATTCCATAATCTTGCAGATTTCAACGATTTGAGTTGGGAAAATCGACGGCAAAGCATGCTGCACCAGTTGAACAAGAGAAGAGGAAAGGAATTTTGGGAGTTCACACCAAAGCAAGTTTTGTGGAAGTTGACAGGAGTAAATCAATAGGTGAGTGATTTCTTCTAGTAATTAATGATTTTTGCTAGTTAATCTTTTTGAATTTTAGTATTCATGTTGAGTTAGGAATTATTGGGGTGGAAAATTGGGGGAAATGTAGATTTAGTCACAATTTGAAGGTTGTGATCGTTAATTGGGATAGAATTCATGTTGAAACATGCTTAATTGTCATTTAAGAAAGAAACTCCATACTATATGTGGCTAGAAATATGAATTCTGAAAGTTGCATATCACACATTCAATGAAATGACAGTAAGAAAGGTGTTGTGCTATTACTCCTTGCTATGGAATCGTTAATGGTCCCTTAAGTGGGATTTAAATGGAGTAATTGGGTAACCCTAGAAAAGGGTTGATTGAGGGACTTGAGCTAAAGTTGAATTTAGTGATGTTTTCTAAAGTTTAACTAGATGCAAATGCTTAACGGATTTGTATTCTATATATAGGATTTGAGGATCACTGCATTGGACTAGGTATTCCGAAGTTTAAGGTTAAAAAGGGTGTTATTATCAGTATAAAGGTAAGTAGGTTTTATTTTGTTATGTATATTTAGTTACAATTTCATAAATATGTACTCCAAGCACTATATTGTGAATTCTACTATGAGTTGTAGTACCATGCCTTAATCATGTAATAAAGAATATGGATTATTTGGTGTAAAGTTGGGAAATGAGAAAATTTAAGATTTTTACAAAGTGTGTTGTGGAACTGTTAATGTTGTATAACAAGTTTGGTATGTTAACATTTCATGTTGAGATTAGGTTATTGTAGTGCACAAATTATGATGGGAGAATGTAAATAATTGAGCCATTTGATGTGTATCAATAGTTAGTGATAATAGCATATTAAAAGGATACAA
>JAYJMB010088575.1:44793-61952 GCA_036873735.1 Pouteria campechiana | reverse complement strand
GTTCATCATCTACCATGCTCAAACCAACATGACCTGCATATCCACTATGCTATGTCAAACCGCTTTCCACCCCATTAATTCATGCAACACCTGTTCATTCACTACCAAATCATGTCTGCATTGTTGTATTCATTTTCCAAACCATTACAACTTTAGGACTCTCAAGTTCTCTCACCTCCATTGTTGATCACAGTTACAAGAGTCCTCATTGTCCACCAATGCTCACAATCTCAAGACCTATAGCCACTATCCACTATAGAATATAGGAAAATCATCATATAATCTCCATGCTCTCTGTGCACCATCCGCACCTTGCACACATAAATAAACAAACAACCAATAAAGCATTTATAGTATAATTATCTATGAAGTTCACTGCTCCACATCAGCCTGAATCATCCATGTGCAAAATCAATATCAAAATAACATGATCACTCTATTAATCCACTCAGATCTACCTGCACTAAACTAGATCAAACATGATCTACTTTGATCAACCTCTTTATCATGATCCACCTGGATCACACCCAAAAATGCACCATCCACTTGATCTGCACCATCCTCAAACTTTGCAACACATTAAAACATCAGATCTACCTTGAAGATCATTGATCATTACCAAATCATTGTTAATTTGCACATCTCATCAGCTTCATATCATTGAAGCAACATTTACCCAATCTAACCCCATCATTATGTTTGTAGCATCCAAAAATATTGAAATTAACATTTGGAATACCCAAATTTGACATTAGGATCACTTAATATAGGTTGCATGTGTATTTGCTTTAGTGTCATCTTCTCCACTAGGGAAAACCTTGGCCACCAACAGCCACAGTTGCCTCCTCATCGTCATTGCAAAAAGACTGTTCATCATCTGATCTTATCTATCTAACATAATCGTTGCTCCATTCAGACCTCCAACGAGTCTTCATCGCGCCTAATCTCTTTCGGCATTCGCTGGACAACACGAAAATGCATTACTGTCATCGCTCCTTCTCCAATGATAAACCACCTATTATGTATTGAATTTAGGTGTATAGTTTTGATGATAACAAAACTTGTATATGACTTTAATTTATGCTAATGAAGTTTTCTAAAATTTTGATTGATAGAGTAATCCTACAGAGCAGACGAAAGGGCTATAGAGGTTTGCCATGTCCACTAGAACAACATTTTCAAAGCTTAGGACAAAAAGAAGAGTCCACAAAGGAGAGCCCAGGGTGACAGAGGTTTGTCATACTCACTGCCTAGTTGGGTGTTCTAAGTCATGACAACAAAGAAGACATGCAAGTTCACAGAGGAGTTTAATAGAGGTCTATTGAGATTTCTAAACAATCATATTTCACATAGGATGCTATAAAGGAGACCACAGAGTTTTTCAAGCATATAAATGTCCAAAAAAGTTTTTGATAGAGGAGATATGATAAAGACAAAGGTCTATCATTGTAATAATTAGAAATTTAAGTGGCGCTTTAATGGTTAGTTTTCAACGGTCTTCTTCCAAACAGTCAAAAACTCCTCTAAAACTTATAAATATAAGTTCTACTAAGGAAGGGTGATTGTTGAAGGTTAAAAATGAATCATTCACAAAGAGACCTAACAAGCTTTCAAGTGCATTCACTTCATTAAGCCTCAACATTTAATAAGCTTCAAACTATATCAAATTCGACACTAGAAGAGTCTGAAGCATATTGTATTTATTGAGTAATCCTGACCCTTAAGCTTTTATTATGTACATCTTAGCTTATCAAGAGGCATTATATTATATATTTTCTTCATTGAGGGTATTTGGGTTTTCTGCAAACAAGGAAGAGGATTCTTGTAACAATATTGAGTGTTATAGAGAATTTCTTGGTGGGTTTGGAGAAACTAGTTGGTGTAAGAGTTCTTGATGATCTCAGTAAAACAAAGGAAGATATGATTCTATAAGTAGATAGTAGAACCTAAGGTTGGAGATACCTTAGAGAGTATAGTAGATATCACTTTGCCTAACTACTATAATTCTAAATATACTTTACTATTTTGTGTGCTTTTACTACTATTCTTTTTCTACATTTGCCAATCCATTTAATTGCCAATCTTATTTGATTTCATATTTTTTGATACCCTCAACACCGCATTCTTCCACAACATCTTTTTTTTCTTCTTGTTGTTTAGCATATGTAGCCTGCAATCTTTGTAGGGATGAACCCACCACCAACGAAAGTCTCTATTCACTGCTCCTCTTTTTTTTCATTTGTTGCCTTCATTATCTCCATCAATTTTGGTAGAATTTCGTTGCCTACTTCAAATTGACTACGTTGTCCACGATGAAAAACTCTTCTACCAATCATCTATGACCATCCATCATAATGACCTTGCTGCTATTTGATCTCTTCTCATTACCTGATCGATCAACATGTTGCCTCATGCCACAATTCCATCAATCCAAACAGCCACAACGTGCATAATCAATTTGACCACCATCAACCACGATCTTCACCAACTAGCCACCATGATCTTTCCTTTTATCGCTACTTTCATCATTGACCCAATTACCAATCTGCTATGTTAAACAATCATCAACCATATGCTTTGATATTACTTGTTGTGGAAGCTCCAATACTAATTCCAAGATCACAATCATATACATAAGATCATACATACACAGATCAAAAGCATAATCAAGGATATAATTAGAGACATAATATTTATATGGAAAACCATTCAACTTAGAAGAGAAAAACCACCAAAGATTAATAATCAATTCATTAAGAAAAAACTGGTTACAAAGATACACTTGAAATGTCTTACACATATTCTATGAAATGCCTCACACACATTTCTAAATCAACATACTCTCATAACCCTCTCTCTTACTTTGGAAAAACCTTGGGATCTACATGATGACTCCTCCGTCTCAACCTTAGAATCACCCAACTGAATTCCTAATTGAAACCTCATTATATATCTCATCTAGTGGGTTTTTTTATATGGACTCACTTAGGCACATCTTATATATATATATATATATATATATATTAATGACTAGACTTTACAGATTATAAGACACAAAAATCTAACAGTATTTTATGAGAAGCATTTTTTTTACTTGTTGAGTTTAGGTGTGTAATTTTGATGATAATAAAACTTATTTATAACTTGAGCTTAAGCTAATAAAGTTTTGTTAAGTTTTAAAGTGACGAAGGAACCCATAAAGAGACGAGATAGGCTATAAAGGTCTATTGTAACCATTAGGACCATGCTTAGAGAGCACATGATCAACAAAGGAAGTGCCCGGGTGACATAGATCTGCTACACTCTCTATCCATGTGAGTGTTCTGAGTCATGTCAATAGAGAAAATGTATAATGTTTATAGAGGAATTGGCCAAGGCGACAAAGGTCTATCATGATTATTGTCCACATGGATGAATTTGAATTATGCAGATAGAGGAATCCTGTAATGTCCACATAGGGATTCACAGAAATTTGTTGAGATCTATGCAACGATCATATTCTATAGAGGAAGCAATAAAGGAAGACCACAGAGCTCTTCAGGGCAACTTACACCAACAAAGGAATCAATAGAAGAAGTGATGATGACAATAAAGGTCTGTCATCCCAACTGATGATTCAAAAGTGTGGAATATTGAAAAGGTGTTTCAATACTTAGTTTTTAATCATCTTCTCCCAAATGGTGCATAATCGCTCCAAAAATTATAAGTTCCATTGAAAAGAGAGGATTTTTGAGGGTTCCTTCAAAGAGCTTCAAGATACATTAATTTCAATACAAAAGGAATTTAAACTTTAAAGCACTTTGTATTTATTAAGTAATACTTACCCTTGAGCTTATTTCTTGTAGATCTCAACTTATTTAGAAGTATTCTTTTGTATAATCTTTATTTTGGTTATTAGGTTTCTACTACCAAGGGAACGGTTCCCCTTGTAATAGTTATTAGTGATCTTGGTAAAATTAAGAAAGGTTTGATTCTACAGTAAATAGTAAAACCCAAGTTTAGGATACCTTTGAGAGTGGAATAGGTGCCAAGTTGGGCGAAACCACTATTATCCTTATGTGCTTACTATCTTGTATTCTTGTATGTTTCTATTGCCATCATTTTCTTGCACTTGCATATCTATTTAATTTTTCTAATCCTACTTGGTTTCATGCTTGCCATAAACTTTGTTTTGAGACCAACAGTTGGTATCAAACTTGAACTTACATTACCAATTTATTTAGTACAAATACAAGCGAAGCAACTTGGTAATTTTTAATTTTTAAGAAATTAACTTCTCTAAGTACTTCTCGACATTGTCTAACCCACAAAGCTCCTTCACCACGGGTAGTGTTGCAGGGGCCTTCATGTGGAATATTGAAAAGGACTCATCCAAACTACTGCCAAAATAATCTTCCCTAGCAGCTTTAATGGCTTCTCTTGTCGCACAGTGAACGGAGACTGCAAGGAGCAATGGTGGCTCTCCAGATGCTGTGCCAAGATAATCAATTCGTTAGTAAGTGTCATCAATTGTGTCATATTTTGAGACAAGCAATGTTATGATGATGAACATTAGAGAATTATTACCAACAGAGAATGCCACTACCAACCATCTTTGATTTCAAATAGGTAGTGATATCAAAGAAATCTGGACTGGATTTATTCCATTGTCTATTAATTTTTTAGCTTGTATGGATTTATATTCCTCTGCAAGTATCGCATCCGTTGCATTGGATATCTGACTAAATTTGAAAAAAAAATAGAGCATGGTCATGCATTTAGATAACACAAAAGAATATACATATGCCCATGAACCATTAATTGACTTTTGTGTTTTATTATCACTCTAATGCACTTATATCAATGCAGAACCATGCTGAGTTGCTGGAATCTCAGGTCTCCATTTGCAAATTAGAAGAAAAGACAATACCTTTGGAGGAAAGAATACGCTTTTCGTGATGGCCACTGTTGACTATTTCAACATTGAACTGTTTTGGGATGGTGTCAACAGTTGGAACCTTGTACGTCCATGTCCCTTGTGAGATCACTAGTCCATCTGAGTTTGTTTCATATTCTTCTGACATGAAAAATCCAATCCCTTGGACAAAAGCACCTTCAACCTTCATAAATGGAAAAAGGTATGAAAATATGAGAAAATTATTTTTTTCCTTGGGGTAGACTAGTTGAAGAGGACACATTCGAGGAAATAATGAACTTAGAAACTCATTGCAATTAAAGTTTTCAGGTAACTAACAAGCAGAGGAAATGCTGATTGGTGGTTAAAGACTATTATGCATCTATCAATGCATTGATAAGCAAAGAGGGTGGTTCTTCTAACAAAACCTGACATGTTATCACCTTACACTGGCCCCAAATGACCTAACATGCATGCATATGCAAAAAAGTGGGAGGTATGCACATCATATCAGCTTCATAACATAGAACAGAAATAGAGATATGTGCATAAGAGAGATGCAGCCAAGAGAAGCTTTACATTACTAGCTTAAGGAAACAGCATGCTAAACTGACCTGTCCAATGTCCACAGCAGGGTTCAGGCTCTGACCACAGTCATAGATAATATCTGTCCGCAAGATTGTTGTAGCACCTGTAATAAGATCTACCTCCACCTGCAACAATGACATCTTAAAGCTTGGAATAAGATCGTATAATTTGAATCAAGATATGCTAATATAAGAAGCCAACATTGACCATGAGCTACAAGGTACTCATGTGGTCAAAGCAAGCCACTGTTTGTGCCAATTCTTGGAGAGACAGTTGACTCAGAACTCATCCGAATGAGTGAGAAGGATTGTAAAAAGATGCAGATGCTTATAAAGGTTCCTGCTAATTGTATTGCAAACCCAGCCATTATCACTCTCCAGTTCATTTCTTGTTGTCTTCTTTTCACATAAGCCACCTCAAGCTCAGCAATTATAAGCAACTTCATTCTCATCATCCCCAAGCTAAACAGCCAACTTAGCAAACTAAGAAGATGAATCATCGATTTATTAAAACCTTGTAAAAAAGGCATGAGGCATGCATGTCTTCACCTCACTTATAGCAGCGCCATAATTCAGGTATTTCATGGAAGTATGGTCAGGGAGCCATAGGGTACTGCTGGATAAGTTCACTGATTGGAGATTTGCCTGCACAAGAAGAAAAAGAAAGAGTGGTGAGGGGTAGACTAACAGCTCCAGCTATGTCTTTGTTGAGTTTACAAAAGAAGAATGCATTTAGGAGTGGGATAGTGCCATATAACTAGTAGATTTAAAGCTGAAATAACGTAAGTGAAGCATGGTTTTAAGAAAAAAGAGGTTTCAAAACTAAGCACATAAAACTCAAAACATACAGATGAGACAGCTATGGTGCTGAATGAGTCTGAGTTACTTATTGATTAGAACAAGTGGAAAATTGGAACCAAATATAAAAGATAGGAACATCCATAAATTGTAACCCCGTGCATATGGGCAGTTCTGAAGAAAATCACAAAGACTGGATGATCTGACTCTGGATGGAGGACATTCTTCTGTACGAGGTCAACAGATGGCTGCAGTATTTCTGGACTGTTCATTTCTAATAGTTAAACCCTGCTAAATATTTAACGTTCATAAAAGACGAACTTTGAGCATATCAAGCATGTGTTGCTTGGCTATAACTTCCAAACTTCTGTTCTATAAGTGACCTGGTTGACTTTTGGAATAGGACATCTACATGATTTGATCATGCATGACAAGGTTAAGAATGGCTGGGGTGTATGGAATGCATAAACAAAAAAGCATTCCAAACTTAGTTTATTTTTAATGGATGACACCAAGTTGAGGATGCCAACATTGTGACCCACAAATCAATTTACATAATTCTCATACTCCTCAACTCTAACAAATCAATTAACTGAATGTAGTTCATAATCTAAATCCTCACCATATGAATTAGAATGTCCCATGAAAGATCTTTCATTTGCTGCTCCAACATTTCCTTTAGTGGCATAAGCCTTTCAACTAAGACATTGCAAGCAAGCTGAACGGCTCCACAGCTTGCTTCTGAGGTGGTGCTCCCTGCAGTGAAACCTCCTTGCACCATACTCAAAGTATCTGCCTGAATGACACGCACCCTGTCCAAAATGTCAAGGCTTCCATCATTCCACAACCGACTGAAAGCATATGCCGCCATCTGCTTTACCTTTGTCCACAGCCCCTGTCCCAACTCAATACCACCAACTTCAACTACCACAGAGCCATCATTGAGAATGCTTACCCGCCCTGGTGTTGGCCTCAGAGTCAATTCATACACAACGGGTACATGTGAAATCCCACGTTTCTTCCATTTGTTACAACTATTAAACTGTTTGATTGCTTCAGTCCTATGCTGGAAGCTTGAAGACTCAGCTAACTTATCAAAAACTGATGGCAATGTATAATCAGCAAGATTTCCAGCACTAGCTTTGTAAAACAGGCTGAGGCTGTCAAATGTATGGAAATTCTTCTTTCTTACAAAATCAACCTGCACAGAGAGAGCTGATGCCACATGTTCAATCACAGTTTCAGCAATAAAAGATGCTTGTACTTCTCCAGGACCCCGCATGGCTGATTTGCTTGAGTGATTTGTTTTGCACACTTTAATATTAAAAGAGAAAGCTCCCCAGTTGTACCTCTTCAATGCAGCAACCATATTATTGGGCAAGATTGGGCTTACATCTACTGATATCCCTGCATTGATCAATATATTGGTATGCAGAGCAGTGATCCTCCCATCAGATTTGAAGCCAACTGAATACTTTATTTTCATTGGATGCCGTCCTCCTGCCAATATCATATCAGTCTTGCGGTCAAGGTAAGTTCTAACAGGGCGTCGTAACTTATATGCTGCAAGGGCACATGCTGCTGCAACCTGAAAATACAGAAGTCACTGAAAAATCAAGTATGCAACAGTTGATTGATCTGGAGACAAACTGGAAAAGTAAGCCATCCTCACATGTCAAACAAGGACCTTCGCCAATCTATTAACCATGCATTTTCTACACACAAGGTCCATTGGACAAGACAAAGACAAGTACAGTAGCTCATTTATAGCATAGTAACATGCATCGTGGCCCAGTGTGTCGCCCAGCCCAAATCGTAAACAGGCACCACACGCAGAATATTGGGGTTCATTCCCCTCTACCTATCAAACAAAGTAATTAGCTAGCAACTGATCTCAACTCCAGGAGTTATGCAACCATGATCCGAAGTGGAAGAAATAAGGAAAACTCCTTCCTACTGTACATGAGTCTGAAATTACACAGTCCTACACATCAAATTAGCTGGAAGAACACAAAAGGCAAATGGAAGCAAGCTTTGTTTACTTTAAACGAAAATGATACACACAACACAGAGATACTCACAGTCAATGCCTTTAATGCTTTCCCACCAAATCCTCCTCCAACCCTTCGTGTAATCACCCTGACGTTATGGTGAGGGATGCCGAGGCAATCTGCTATTACCAGCTGTGCATTTTCAGGACATTGACATGAACTGTAGACCAGTATACAGTTATCTTCATCTGGCACAGCCAATGCAGTTTGAGTCTCCAGATAGAAATAATACTGAGACCCAAGTTCAATCTGAGGAATAAAATCAAGGATTAGTCAGCCTAAGTAGCATGTCTTTAGGAAATATATGCCCATTTTATTACATTGGGAAGCAAGGTTATGAACAAGATTGACTAGTGCCAAAATGATACCAAATTGATTTGAGACTAAGGCATGAATTTTGAGTCTCAGCAAATTTCCATGTTTGGATTTAGTTTGTAGGTCCAACTCATAGATCTCAGAGTCTAATTTCCATTTTTGGACTTGGTTTGGAGATCCAAATCATAGATATCATCAACTCAGCCATAGATGGAGATGCCCATAGAAACTAACAGACTATAAAATTGAAATCTTTGCTTTTCATTCCAACAGTTTATGGGACATCTGCTATGCTTATAACCTGCATATCCCTTCCATTTAAATGCTTAATCAAATGGCTTATCTGAGGTTTTACATCAATAATAGATAGATAATTGTCAATATGAGGTTCGAGATGTCAGGCCATCACAGCAACGAAATAAAAATATAGGCATTTGACAAATACCTCAGCTGAGAGGATCTTGTGGTCAGCTTCTGCCATTCCTTTTGAGAAATCACCTACTGGTGCTGGTCTGAGAGGCTCGGGGACCTCAAAAAAGCTGGATCTTGCAACAGCATCTTCCACAGTTAAAATTGGTGGTTCTAAATTGTTCACATCATAATCAACTACAGCTTGACTAGCAGCCAAGTCAGCATATTTCTGTGTTTCTGCAATCTAAAGAAGCACTTCCATTAACTATTTGAAGACAAAGTCAACAGAATATACAAAACAACTCAAATAACACAGAACGTTGACACTCACAAGAAACAGCATATCCAAGAGGTATTCATAATTCTAAAGCCCCACAATGGACCTACAGCAATATCTTTGGGTGCTGGATCCTGATTCACATTATTTGGGTTGCTCACCAGGTGCAGATGCTGTGCATCATGATAGTTATATCCAAGTGGACATATGCAAATGCCAATTGTGCATAATGTTCACTCTATCATTAATTAAGGATATATTGGTACTTCCACAAAAAGATATTATCATTAATATCATTTTTATGGGAGAAACTTATTAGAAAAATTAAAAAAATTTAAAATTAATAAAACTCTATGATAAATTAAGATATACATACATTTAAGCCAAAAATATTATTTAAATATCAACATTTAATGACTTATGGAAATACAGAAGAGATTCATACATGCAACCCCAACAAATTTAGCATGACTTCAATAAATAAAAATTAATTATATATTAATATAAACTTATATCACAGTTGTTTAAGAAGAAATAAGGGAAGAAATGGTTGAAAGGGGTTTGGAATGACAATTTATAATAAAAACAATGATAGCTCGGACATTATCAAGACATTGGAGATAATATCGATAATATCTATGATATTATCAATAAAATTGGAATAGATAAAAATATCAGTTTTGAATCAGATAATTGATTTGGCCACCCCACAAAAAGATTATTGAAGATAATATCAATAAAGCAATCACTAGTTATGCTTTTTAGTTTCTTTTCCTCAATATGAAGTTGGAACAACCATACCATCTGCTTGCATTATTTTGTAGTGCAATAATGCCTGTGCTATTGGTTCTTTCAAGTCGATGGAATGGTTGACAAGATGAATCATTCCGTTCTTGCACAATGATGGCTATGTTTCACAGATACCGATGAATGGGGAGAGAGAGAGGGGAGGAGGGGAGAGAGTAAATTACCACAAAGCCAAGTGGTTGACCAGCAAACAAAGTAACATTATCAGCAAATAGAGGTTCCGAGCCAAACATACACATGGACCCCACATTTTTTCCTCCTGCTGGGATGTCTTTAACTGAAATAACTGTGATGATCTTTTGTGAAGCTGATGTAGGGTTGAATTCAACACTTTTGATGGTTGCCAAAGGTCTCGTGCTACAAATGAATGCACCATGAAGACAATCCTTTGGAGAAGGAATGTCATCCACATACACTGCTTCACCTGCATTATTCGACCCAAAGATACAAGGATTTCAACCCGGTTTTCAGGTCAAGTGGATATATACACTTTCTATATCAACATTTGATCTTCTGCAAACCTAATGGCATCATGAAATTTCCTGGAGACAGGTTTCCTAATAGGGGTACCTTTCAAAGAGTATATTTATGTTGAAAAAAAAGCAGACTCTAACCAACACATCAGGGGAGCATAAAAATGGATATCAAATACTAGAATAGGCAATCCACTGCATGAACATACATGCAGAAACCCAGCATGTGGAGCATATGAACTATGGATCAAGCCTCACCTATTGTGCAGATAACCTGATTAAAAAATCAGGAAAACAACTATTAGGCAAGACATGTCACTATGCCAAATGTGGAATGTGGAAAATGCTTTGAACTTGTGCAAAGCTTTCTGAGTCTGCAGTTTCAAAAATATTTAACGACCTTTATCTGTAGTAAGATTCATGTATGATCATGTTCTAGATAACAGTGAAGCATGATGCATGGTTTATGGAAGAGGGATTTCTCACAAAGGTTGTTGCTCTTTAAAGCTTCTCAAATACACAGTGCCAGCAAGAAAACAGACTACATACCAGAAGCTTGAATCTCTGCTCCAGCTTTTTGAGTAGGCTTTCCAACAGGAAGATATTCCCCATGAAATTCAAACACCTGTTTTGCAGATAATCCTGAGGCCGATTTGCTCTTTGAAGTCTTGAAACACCCATTGGAACTGCCATTGGGAACACCCACATCAGCATCACCATCAGAAATCTTCATCTGCAAATCTTTTAGTGATACCATCGAGTCCTTGACTAGGGGTCCAAGAAAATTAAAAAGGAACCCAACAGCCAAACTTGATCTGTAAGCAGGTTCTTTGGTGCCTTCTTTAGGCACCACTGTCGCTCTAAGTAGTCTCATTGCCTCAAGCAAAATGGGAACAGTCACAACTTTACCAGCTAAGAATTTCTCAACCTTCCTTGCTCGGATTGCATTGTTAGTCCCATAAGCACCAAAAGCTAAATGCGAACTTTCCAGAACAAAGTCATCTGACATTCTAGAAACATGAGCAAGGAAAGCAGCGTTTAGATATGACACGGCATTTCCAAGTGGACGGGGTGCAGCTCTGTATGTCTCGAACAACAATTCGTTTCCTTTCACATGTGTGCATCCATTTGAATCATTGCTCTCATAACTTGTTTTGATTATTGGACTCCAGCGTGGAATATAAATGCTCAAAAGTATAAATTTTTTATCACATGGACTGTTAAAAAGTTCCTCGAGTGTAAGCTGCACTTTTTTGGAGCTAATATGGATGTTAACAGATGTGTCAGCTGCAAGAAGAATAGTAGCAATGTCTGATGGAAGCTGATTTTTTTGTGACAAGATTAAATTACCTCCCAAACTTGCAGTATTTCGGACAGATAACGATGCAACCTTGCCCAAATGATCAGCAATTTTTGCAAACACCGACCTTTCACTTGTGCCAGACAAGCTTTCGTTTCCCTCCATTAATGCTTCAATAGCCTTTGAGATGGTCACAGCAGCACCAATTTCTATCCCTTTGTCATCTTGTTTGATAGCCAAAAGTTCAGGAATTCCCCTTAGATCAATGTATTTGTCATAGAGATCTTGTTCCTTGTAGATGCCAGAACCCGTGTTACCAGCGACCAGCTTCACACTGTTTCCACTCCTTTCTATTGCTTCTAAAAGGTTTTGAACCTCTTCTATGCTAGTAGCATTATGCCAGCGGCAGTCAGTCAAATCAGATTCAGCTGTGACACAAGCAGCTGATTTGATTTCGTCTTTCAGAAACTCAGGAAATGTACGGATATCATTATGTCTGTAAGAGGGTAACTTATCCACATCTGCATCTGTATTCTTCTCTTTTTGCCAAAAGGCATTGATACCCAAATCTTCAATATCAACATCTGATGCATAACTCTTACAGACATCAACAATAGATCGATAGCCAGTGCAACGACAAAGATTCCCTGCAACAGCTTTCTCAGCTTCGGACACTGTGAGCTTGGAAAATCCATGTGGGGGATCAGGCCTTCTGGTTTTCTCAGCATTGACAATAGCAGAAAATAGAGACATGCACATGCCAGGGGTACAGAAACCGCACTGAGTAGCATGAAAACCTGAAAACCTCTGGTGAATTGAATGGAAACCATCTTTGCTGTTTCCAAGTCCTTCGCTTGTTGTAATTGAACAGCCACTTATGCTACAAAGAAGAGTCAGGCATGAGTTCACAGTATGCTCTTCAACTTGTTCGGTTACAGGGTTATATTTTGACAGAAGAACAACACAAGCTCCACAACCACCTGGAACATAAACAAAAATAACTGAGTTGGTAGTGCAAGATGCATTTTCCTGTTGGCTTATCTTCTGCATCTTCAAAATAACTAAATGTACATTGAATGATGTGAAATTACACAATAAGCAATCTACATGTTGCATACAAGTCTGGGCCCTGGGTGGTAATTTTAGAATACCACCTCATTTTCCCTTATAAATGAACTAACCCCAGCAATATCATCGTTAAAATAATGCTAATCTTTCAATGGTGGCAAATATACTGGCAGTCATGATGAAAAGAAGTAGTCCATATTTAATGGAATTCCATTTGGATGGCTGGCCCTTGCTCACCCAATCTTCTAATATTGGGGGCATTTAGAACAAGGGTGGGACACATAGTCCACTGTCTATAATAGGGAATCACAGGCGCCAATTTTTAAAACTGAAAAACCCTCCTCTGTAGTGTTTATCCAAACAATTTCAAGCTTAGTACAAAATTACAAATGACCCTCAATAAATGAGGCACAACTGGTCCCCAAAGAAAAGTATATATTTTGTTGGGTTCGCCTTGTGGTCTCCATAGATCAAAAGTATCTTAGAAATATCCTGGGTTTATAATGGCAAGCCTCTAGTATATAAATGATTTAGAGGTGAAAAATAAAATCAATAATGTGCATCCAATTGAGAAAATGGTAAACTCCAATAACATTCATGGGGAAGATTCTGTAAAATCATCCTTGAGCAGTGGGCATTTTTACAGTGGTTCATAACATGGAAACATCCAGTGCCATATCCAAGATTTAGAGGTGAAAAATAAAATCAATAATGTGCATCCAATGGAGAAAATGGTAAATTCGAATAACATTCATGGGGAAGTTTCCGTAAAGTCATCCTTCAGCAGTGGGCATTTTTACAGCGGTTCTTTACATGGAAACATCCAGTCCTATATCCAACCAATAAACAAATGATACAGTTTCTGATGACCAAGACCTGACATGTTCTCAAGACACATTGCCATTTAACATGTACATGCCAACTATGGACAGGACAGTCCTAGAAACCCAAGATAGAAAAACAAAGGTAGAATGGAAGGATATCCTCCCATCGCAACGGATGGTCTAGATCTATGATCATCCATCCCTAGTAATCTATCCACAATTATAGTTGTCTGGTCAAAGTGTTTGACAAAGATGAATGGTTGATGTTATTCCTCATCTAATTCTGGTCAGGCAAAGATGGATAGAAATTTTCTTCAGCATAACAAGCATGGATAAATCCATTTCTTCCCTACTGATCAGATGATCTAGACCATGTGGTCAAAATGATTTTTTAAAGAGGGGACTACAATGTAATACCTACCCAATTAGATGGAAGGTCAAGAACACTAATAGCACACACTCTGATTTAGCAATTATGGGTCATCGGATTAAAACCATTTTATTCGATTGTCATAGTCATGGCATCAAACAGGTTTCCCAGTGGGGCAATTACAGATTGGACCTGCTAACAGCCAGTCCACACCGTAGTATAGTTGAGAACTTCTTCCATTTTGGGAACAATGATGGTCGAGACCTGATATCACCTAGTCAGAACCAGTTTTGTGAGGTGGTCGGTCAAAGTTGGGTCATATGTCCGATGTTACTGATCTATAATCGAATCGTGATCCATTTTCCTGAGTTTTCAATCAATCTCAGATGGCTACAGTCAACCAACGAAAGCAAGCCGTTAAAGAGATAAGCAACCAAAATCAAAGTGCAAAGAAAAACTAATATCACAACTCGGCATTTTTATATCACATTGTAGTTGGATGGCCAATCTTAGCGACCACTATCTCATTGGTTTGGTTGTTTTGGATCGTCTAATATATACTCAAGTAACTGAAACTCAAGAGATATCAAGGTAGACAAGACAACATACAGCGCCAAATCACTGATTCCCAGAAAGTAAAACCAAGTAACGAATTAGATAAAACATCAACCTGCCGTCAATCAAGCTACCGACTAACCAAAGCAGAGCGTTTAGTACTAGTCCTTCCCTTTTGAAGCCTGTTCTAATTTCCCAAAACTAAAAATAAAAAAATAAAAACCCAACATCCACAACAGAACCCAAAACTCGAAAACAATCAGAAAAGAGTGTGTATTCTCACCTTCCCCACACCCAAGCTTGGGTCCAGTGAAATGGGTGTGACTCCGGAGGTATTCGAGCAGAGTAAGGGAAGGATCCTCGATGCTAGAGAGCTCGAATCTCTCACCATTAACCGCAAATACCAACTTCTTCTTCATCTTCTCGCTTTCCATTCTGCCTCCTGGACTTGCCCTCCCTTCTCTCTTCTTCGAGTCTCACGAAGAGAACTATGGAGGAAAACAAACGCCAGGCAATCCCAGGACAAACCGTTGGTCATTCGTCTCCGCGAGGCTAGTCGTATATGCCTCGCTCCACCTTCTGATGATCCTGACCGTTGGCTTTTATAGCCTGTCGGAGATGCATCTTTCGCACGTGCAGCTGCCGGATGAAACGCGCTTCACTTGGAGTGACCTCGCAGTTGAACTTCCGGCGCACCTCCCAATTGAAAATGCAAGACTCGCACGTGCGAAGGTGCATGCGTGCCTTGGAGTTTCACGATATTGCAACCAATTCCATATCCATGCCTTGGAGTTTCACGATATTGCAAACAATCCCATACCCTTTATTGGGTTGGCTTAACATGATTCAAGCTCAGTTGACCCTATTTGCACCCTTATTAATTCGGTATCTCATCAATATCCACTTTAGAAAGTGGAAAATATTTTTAAATGACCAAAATACTTTTGGGTATAAAATATTTTTAAATAAAAATTATTTAAAAAAAAAGAATGATCTTTTAGATAGACCACCACTTTTTGAGATAAAATGATTGAGGCTATCTCCTCTTTGATCATTCTCTTAAAATTACTTTTGATTAACTTTTAATAGTTAAAAAAATATATTTGCAAGAGATATGTTACTGTAGGTGTAATATCAAAAAATCTCAAGGGCACCCTTTAAAAATTCTTGGATTAATTAGAAGGCCATGATGCATTAGCCCTCTTGCAATTTTCATGTATGCAAAGCAGTCAAGAAGGGCGGGTGAAGAAAGAATCCAAGTCTCTCCAAAATGGGTAAAACGGCGTACAAGTTGGAAGTTGAAATTTTCTTCCATGAATAAATTAATTAGTGGTTTGGATCTAATCTATCTAAATCTGTCCACAGTCATGCGCGAAGGGAGGAAACCTTTGGGCCTCACTCGCGCAACTACGGTTCTACCGAGACTCGTTTTACCGTCTGCGCTGTACTTTTGGTCGTGGAATTTTGCTTTTATGCTATTCGGCCGGGCATGATGCTGACCGTCTGCGCTGTACCGAGACTCGTTTTACCGTCTGCGCTGTACTCCTTGTGATTTTGACCTAAGCTCTGTTGGAATGGGATTTTCATAGGATCATCGCCACGCTCCGATTGCAAAACACACTTTCGTTTTTCACGCGCGGGCCTGCGCTGCGTTAGTCCAATCTTACCTTGTACATTGGCATACATGTAGACCGAGCGGCGGCAATAAAAAGGATTAGCCATCTATTTGGATGAACGTCTAGCACAGATCATCGGCTCTCTAAATCTATGGTTATGATCGTCTATGGTTGTGGACGTCAGTAATTCTCATGCGTAATTTGTTGCAAACTGTTTTTTTTATTTTTAACAACTCATGGTGTTTTCGTTATTATTTACGTCAATTATTATATTTGACTTTATTTTTTATTTAAAATTTCGAAAATAATTTTAATGGTCGCCTTATGTGAACCTCACTGTAATAAAAATCATTACATTTTCTGTTAAGCAATTTATATATATATATATATATATATTATTGAAAACTCTAACACAAACACTCAGTTACCTAGTTGGTAATGTGTCATATCAAACCCTTTTATTAATAGTGTTGACTATTACACAGCCCTTGAGAATATAGGATTGCAAGAGATGTGTTTTCCTAGAGTCCTCTTTTTTGAACAAGTTTATATTTCTTTTGTATACAAGATACATACACATTCTTTGGCTACCACCCATGCTCAAGTATAAAAATACCAAGTATGCACCCCCAAACACATAAAATCTTGATAATACTTATTACCTTTGCAAAATCTTGTTTACTGACTTGAGTGTCGGAGTGTCTACAAGATCACCTCAAACAGCCTCTAACTTTTTTTCAGTTGAGACAAAATTTTCTTAATAGCTATATCAATATTCTGTTTGGAGACAACTCAAATATATATATATATATA
>JAYJMB010088575.1:16849-44693 GCA_036873735.1 Pouteria campechiana | reverse complement strand
AAATTATAAATAAATAAATAATTACAATGGTGATTGATCAACTGAGCCACGAGTATATATTGACACCTATGATGTAATGTCTTTTTTTTTTTATTTACTACCTGTTGATGTGCATCATTTATTTCGGTATACTTGGTTTGAGGTTAAAAAAGATGTAAAAAGAAGTCATCCAAGGGAGGAAAAAAGAAAAAATCAGCACCGAGACAAGAATCACATGCGCTGTGCTTGTCTGTCTTGTGCGCCTCACTGACGGCAATGCTTGCGTTCAAGGAAAAGGATGCGGACGTATTAGAAGTCATCGTTTTCAGCACTTGGCTTTTAGCAGATTGTTTCTGTTTACTTACGGAATCAACGGGAAAAAATGCCACCAAATTAATGTTCTGATCCCACGTCTCCTTCTAATAACAACCCTTCCTTTATGGCCATCCATGTCATATCTACATCTCCACGTCCGTTTCGTTCATCCCCGGCTTTAATTGGACATCGAAATCACGTTAGGAGAGTGCTGTGGCAAACCTCTACAAAAATAGCGATGCAGAAATTGTTGGCTTCAGTGGTAAGATTGGAGGACTTTTTCGCTCATTGCAGACGTAAGCTCTTGAATAAACAAACAACTCTACGATAAGAACGAAGCTAATCATGTCAACGGGAACATAATATTGAGTGGGGCAGTTGTCTCCATCCCGGAGCTGGACGAACAGGATTCCTAATTTACAAATGAGAAATCCTGCTGACTTTTTGGCATTGTGCCTCGTAATGAATGAAATCGAAAAGCTGTAGTAGGTAATTAAGATATTAAATTATATTAAAAGGTATAGAAAAAAGAGTAAAAATGATTAAGTAAAAAACTTTTCCACCTTCCCAAACCGAGCCAACAAAACAAATCAATTCATGGTAGACTATGCGGATTTGATGACGTGAAGATAATGTTTAGCATATGTCTTGTGTTCTGCAACGCCTGCTGGGCCTGCGCATAGGTTATATATATTAGGTAATGCGTATTATAGAATATAGGCATTTAGGGATGCATATTATGTAGGGTTATACATCTATGTATTCTCTAGGGTTAGAGTAGCATAGAGAGGGATAGACTCATAGAGGGGTGTGGGTGTGTGTGTGTGTGTGTGAGAGAGAGAGAGAGAAAGAAAGATAAGTAGGCTGTTGTCTCTGAGAGAAAAGGTGTAATTATTTTTTGTGTATAATAAATTATTCTTTTTTCTAATAAAGTAGGTTACAAGGCTAAACCACGTTAATTCGGTGCGTTCTCTATGTGATTAATTTATGCTTGCTTATATATTCTCAACAGTATTCATAACAAGTGGTATTAGAGCTTATATTGATGGGATTTATGGCATTGAAATCTGGAGATATTGAGAATGGGAATGCAAGCATCTAATCAAGGTGATCATGCAAGCATGATCTAATCGAACGGCTAGATCCGATTGAAGGTGCAGATTTCAGATCTGCATTTTGGATGTCTGAAATCAAATTAGCATGGACGGATCTGTCCAGGGCAACAAGATGGTGCCATTGTGGGTGAACAAAAGTTGCAAGGCTGCCGGATTTGAGGATGAAGGCTAATCAAACGACAGCTGCGGCACATGGATGCTGATCAGATGATTTCAGAGTGCGCGAGAAGTGCAACTAGGGGCGTGCGATCTGATTAGTCGGTTGAGATATCTTGGAAGACGATCGGAGTGGCCAGAGACTGATTCTAATGGGGCATCGTGTGGTTGGTGGCGCGATGTGAATGGAGGTAGTGATAGGCAAACAAGTGGTAGTCGTTTGCATGGGCTATTGGGTTCTTCTTCACAGCCGACACAGAGGAATGAGACGATAGTGAGTTTTTTCCCCGCCGGAAGCAAAGATCTTGGCAAGCAGAGGAAGCAAAGAGCCGAACTGATTTCAATGGAAGAGATGCAACGGCATCGGTAGTGTCGTCAACAAGGAAGAAGGGTGGCGACAACAGCTTTGTTTTGCATTTTTCGGCAACCAGAGGAGGAGATCCGATGTAAAGAAGATAGAATCAGAGTCAAAGAAGTGACACAGATTTTTAGGTCAGCGAAGATCAATCGACGGACGGTCAATGGTGGATGGTGCAATAGGTAATTGTGGCTAGGGTTTTTCTGTTCATGCATTTGGAAGGTGATGCAAGGAAACGATCTATTGCTACAGATAGAACAAAAAAAAGGATGATGGCCAGCTAGATCTTGCTAGCACATATCTGGTGATCCAAAGGTCGAATTTTGGTGATTCAGGTATCGTTTCCTAGGTTTTAGGACGTTGTGAATCACTTGAATAGTTCAAATTGAAGAAATTCTACTTATTTTTTAGTGTTTTATGCAGAATAGTGTGTTTTAAAGTTAGAAAATGTCAAAAACTGTAGAAACTTCAAATAAGGCAATAACAAAGTAGCTCGGGTCAAACAACAATGCAGATAAATCTAAATGTGACATTCATAGTTATACCTTTCAATGGACAAAATGATTTCACCTTGTGGCAGCAATGGGTGAAGAATATCTTGATTTGTGAGGGGACAGTGAAAGCTCTCAAGAAGAAGTTAGAGAAACCAGAAAAGCTAACTAATGATGCATGGCAAGACGTGAGGGGTTTGGTAATGAGTATGATCCAGTTATATCTTGTGGATAACATACTTCGAGAAGTCATTAATTTAACAGATCCAAAGGAGGTGTGGACAAAGTGGGAGAGCAAGTATAAGTCAAAGTCATTAACGAAGAGGCTATATTTGAAGAAGTGTCTATATAGTCTTCAATTGGAAGAGAGTGGAGACTTTGAGAGACACTTGGATGATCTTAATAAAATATTGACAGAGCTAGCTATTTTGGAAGTGAAAACTGATGAGAAGGATAAGATATCTATCTCTGGGATTGAGAAGGAGAATAAAGCATTACTCCTATTAACTTCATTACATGATTCTTATGATCATATTGTGACTATATTGTTATTCGAGAAGGATACACTGAAGATGGATGAGGTTATTACTTCTTTGTTGATATATGAGACCTGATGAAAAAATAATAATTATGGATTATCAGGCAATAAGAGTGCTTTGGCAGTGATAAGTAGCCGTTACAACAATGGAGGACATGTTGAGAAGAAGAATGGTTTTTAGAGAGGCAAGAGCAAATCCAAGTCAAAGAGAGACTTCAATTGTTAGAGGTG
Organism: Pouteria campechiana; assembly: GCA_036873735.1. Lineage (NCBI taxonomy): Eukaryota > Viridiplantae > Streptophyta > Magnoliopsida > Ericales > Sapotaceae > Pouteria > Pouteria campechiana. The sequence goes on along the minus strand of JAYJMB010088575.1, from coordinate 41,510 downwards.
TGAAAAATATAGTCATGATAATAAAAACTATCCGGATGTACACCAGAGTCAGGAGAAAAAAGAGAAAGAGAAAGGAAAGCAGAAGATAAAGAAATCATTTGATGAGACTATGATTATTGAAGATAATGATGTTTTGCTGACGACGGAAGCAGGTATGGATGGTCCCAATTGGATTTTAGATTTTTGTTATTTTTTTCACATGTGTGCAGTTAGAAAGTAGTTCGATACATATAAGGAGTGCAATAGTGGTGTCGTGCGAATGACAAACAAAGCAAAGAGTATGATTGTCGTTGTTGGGACAGTACGGGTTCACATGTTTGATAGTATTGTTCAAAAGCTGATTAATGTGAAACATATACCAGATTTGAGAATGAACTTGATTTCATTGAGAACATTGGACTCCATAGGTTACAGAATGTCTGTTGGAGGTGGAGTTCTTAAGGTGAGTAGAGGAGCCATGATTGTCATGAAAGGACAGATGATTGAGAACTTGTACAAATTAATAGGGGGTGTAAAAACAGGTGAAGATCCTGTAAGATCCCAAGTTGAAGGTACATTGAAGTACAAACGGTTAAGTTTGTAGAGAGTCAAAAGGTCAAGTCTGTGGAAGATTTCGAGAAGAAATGGGTAACATTTGCTTCGGTTATTTATGGTAATCTTTCTGATAGAGATTGTATTGTGCGATGAGAGGTGGAGCCATATTGAGGTGTACAATGGTGGTGAGTTGTATGAGGCACCCGAAAGAGGTGCAGTAAGTCATATTGTTTGAAGTGTGGTAGAAAAATTTTAGTGAGCTTATAGGATGGTTGCTGACACTAGTTTTTTTTCAAGTTGGTTGGATTTTGCAGAATTCTAACAAAGGTGGAGATTTGTTGAGTATGTGTCTTGTATTTTGCAGGGTCCACTGGGCCTATGCATAAGTTATACGTACTGGATAATGCGTATTGTGGGATATACATTTGAGGAATGCGTATTATGTTAGGTTATATATCTTTGTATTTTCTATGTTTAGAGCAGCACAAAGAGGTGTGTGGTGTAATTGATTTTCTTGTATAATAAATTATTCTTTTCTCTGATGGAGTAGATTGCAAGGCCGGACTATGTTTATTCGGTGCGTTCTCTGGTGATTGATTTATGTTTGCTTGTGTATTCTCAACATTATTCCTAGCAGATAAAGGGTAAATTGTTTGATCCAGGATTCAAAGAGTTGGTAGTTACACAAGTTTATATATTTACACAGGTTTATATGTAAACTTTTCTATATAAACATTGAGTTGGTGGTTAAAATAGATAAGGATAAAACCAATATACCTTTTTTTTAAGAAAAAGTGGGTAATGGAGACAAATAATAATTATTGAGGTAGATATATCCCGCATTAAAGAAACAAATGTGTGTCTGTCTACATATATATATTGGAAAAGGAATTTCCACTAAAAAAACACGGGCACATATTTTCTATGTGAAAAGTTTTCAAAATCAGCTAAACTTCTAATGTTAAAAGCTGTTTGAAGTTTTCTAATTAGTTCTTTTACCAAGTAGACTAATTAATGATTAATCTTGCTTAATCAAGAAGTGGAAGCCAATGGAATTGGATTTTCCATAGAAGAAAGTAAATTTTCATACGGTGAGTCCCCTTGACACGTTCCAGGTAGAAGAATTTGCTTCTGAATACTTTTTCGTTGGGCGTGATTTCTGTTTAGAAACAGCAGAATTGACACAGCCACCCTTCCAATTTTCACTCTAATGGACTAGGATGGGCTGTATACATATACTGACTCCCAAGTTCTAACTCGCATGACGGTTAGCAGCCCAACCCTTGCATGACACTGAGAACTGGTTTGGGTAACATGAAACAAACTAATCTACCCAAAGAAATGAGAAAAGTGGGTTGGCATTATTGGGTTCAACTCGACTCAATTTGTAAATTGGGTTAGTTTAGGTTGATGGGTTGGCAAAATGATTTAACTTGGCCTGATTTCAAATCTACCTAACTCACTCAAACTATCGCATGGCCTGTATGCTCACCCATTCCTCAAATATAATTTCTCAAATTTTCTCCATTTCAATGTTCAAAACGTATTTTAAATTTGATTTAAGTTGTACTTGACATAAAATATTTAGTTAAAATGAATTTAAAGTAAAACCTTATCATAATCAAAATTAAAATTTTGATATTAGATTTTAATAAAATGAAATTTCAACCATATCAACCTGCTGATTTAACTTAAAATAGCATCCTAAATCAAAACTAACAATTAGGATTTAGCATTTACCTACATAGTTTGAAATATTGCAAACAATCTATATAAAATTTGATAATATTTAATAAGATATTAGTGCCATCACACTCCTCTTCTTTAGTGAAGGAATTGGAATATTGCAAATAATCTTAAAAAATTTGATAATATTTATTTTAGGTTTTTGTTTCTTGTATTCTGCAAAAATTTTAGAAGGTCTACGTATGCATATGTGAGATAAGCCTAGGAAAGTCCATGTAAGAAAGCTTATTAGAAAAATGTTGAGGTTTTAGTTAGGGATTTAAGCAGATTTTATGATTGAGATAAAGGAGTCATCATGTAGATTTTATAAGTTTTTTTCCCAAAGAAGAGTGAGAAAAGGGGGGAGTCATTATGTAGATCATAGGGTTTTTTTCCATAAAGATGTGAAGCATTCAATGAGATATGAGAGTAAGATTTTTTTGGTGTATGTCTATAACATTATCTCTCATGATTTTTCCTTTCTAGACTAGAGTTTTACTTAAATTTTGTGTCTTTTATTTGTAATTGATTATTCCTGTGAGCATGTATGTATGGTTTTGTGTATTTATGATTGTGATCTTGAAATTAGTAGAAATTAGTATGAAGCTTCCGCAACCATTTACTAATATATCAATGCCATCACACTCCACTTCTTTAGCTAAAGAATTGGGCCTAGCTAATATTTTCCACCATAGGATGCTGATAGTGATGTTGATATCATAGCCATAACTTCATTTTTATTAAGAGGTTCACGCAAGTGCCACCAATGACACCTGTGAAGAACCTTAACAGTCCCAGCACGCAACGCCCTCTCATGGACTTAGATAGCAACGGTGTAATAATAAACGTTACGAAACTTCGCACGTGTCATTTGTAATATCTTAAATTATATAAATATTTTGAAATATTGAAAATAATAATAAATGCATTTCCAAATACTCCTAATTCCCCACACGTACAGTTTCTAAAATCAGTGATCTTCAATGCTAAAAGCATTTTGAAATTTTATAGTTACTACTCGATCACATCAAGTACCCCAACTAACAAATAATCTTGTTTGATAAAAAGATGGAATGCAGAATGGAATAGGATCACATCCACTAGTAAAGAGGAACGTAGAGAAACCATGATTTCTGCTTAGCAATAGCAGAATTGACTCTTTGCACTTTTAAGGGACTAGAATGGGCTGGAAAGACTGTTGGCCTACAAGCCCAACTTGAGTTTCCAAAGCCATTGCATGATGATTCTGAAAACGCCCATGAGCTGCTTCAATTGCAGAAATTAAAACAGCAGTCTACAATTCAAAACTAACCATTACCGTTTGGCATGCTGACTTCCACTCGAATAACCGGCGAATCAAAACGCCGCGGCGCGAGACCGAAGCAACCTACATCAGGCGATCAGACGGCGAAGGAAGCCGTCGGAAAAAGTTGAGCGCCGGCGCCGGCATTCGGTCCCGGAACATGGGATGGCGCAGGAAATAAAACCCTCCCGCCACCGCAACCATCTTCGACGGCACCAGATACAGCACCACCGAAACCAAGAAACACACCACGATAAAAATCCCCGTCGCCCGCGGATCCCGCCACGTCACCAGCGCCTGCACGCGCTCGCCCTGCGTCGCGATGTCTCCCAGCGCCGTCTGAATCCTCGACCCCAGCAAACGCAGCCGATCGTACCTCGCCCTCACCGTCTCCGCCGCCCTCGCGCTCGGAATCTGATCGAACTCCTCGTCCAGCTCCTCCAGATCCACCGCCTCCGCCTGCGACGCCTTCACGCACGGATGCGGCATCGGATCCCTCCTCCTCCTCCTGTAGTTCCACGCCCCGGCCCCAAAAGTATACAAAGCCAGCGTCGGCACCACCAGGTCCGGGTGCCACACCAGCAGCACCAGCAGCACGTGCGTGATCAGCGTCGCCGTCGTGTTCTTCCACGAACCCAAGTCTTCTACCCATCGGGCCGTGTCGGCCACCCCCGCGAGCACGGCCGTGATCCGGAGCCAGTTCGCCCGCACCTTCCGCATGCTGAACGCGTGCGAGTCCGCGTCGAGCAGGTGCAGCACCACCTCCCGCCGCAGCGGCGGCTCCGCCCGAGACAGGTGCATCGCCACCACCCTCGCCGCCGCCGCCCGCAGCGCCTCCTGCTGCATCACGCCGATCGGTTTCAGGTAGTGCATGCGTGGCAGTATCGGCTGGGCGTATACGTGCGCCATGTCGAGGCGGGGGACCGCGCGTGCGAAACGCACGGCCAGCTCGATCTCGCCCATCCGCTTCACGCCGGTGGGCAGCAGCATCAGCAAGGGGTAGGTATTTTTGTAGACTCTGTTGTTATCTAGCGTAGATATACGTATGCGTAGTTTTCCGATGCGTAGGTCTTGTCGCGCTGTGGCGTCCTTCGCTGCTTCTTCGACGCTGTCGAAGACCCCGACGGTCAGGCACGTGCACGGGTCATACACGTGCCACGAATACTGCTCGTTCCACCGAGGATCGAGGCTGTCGGCGACAGTCCGCGACCGGACCCACTTCTCCCCGTACTTGGCCACGGCGTACGCGTCGGCGGTGCCCCTTCCGGCGACGGTCTTCACCGGGAGTAGGCTCCTGCAGCCGACGATCCCGAGCTCGACGATGCCGATCGGAGGCCTCCAGAGCTGGCGGGCGGATGGCCGGAAGTCGCTGCTCCTGTGCGCGGGCTCGTCAGCCACGTGATACCCGCCATCGAAGCAGACTCGCACGTGCAAGCGGCCGTTATAACTGTCTTTCTTGTCTTTGGTGGCGCGTTCCAGGGTGATCCACCGCGATACCACTTTCCGGTCGTCGACGCGGCGCTCGATGGAGGTGAGAGGTATTCCGGCTAAGCCGAGTTCGACTGAGTCCTTTCCGAAGCGGTTTTCAAGGGTGAAAACCACGCGGTGGTCGTCGCCGAAGGGCTCGGCAGCGACGAGGATGATGTCTTCGTTCCAGGACGGTGAGCCGTTTCGATTGACGGCGGCTCGGGTTTTCAGCGTCTGGAATCCAAACTGGGCTTTGACGGACAAGGCCGTTTCCTTTAAAGGAATTAATGGCTGGATGTCTTGGGCTTCCAGAATAGTGGCGCGGAGGTACCATAGCTTCGGAGATAGGTAGACTTTGGAGCGGGAAGTGACGGCGCCGGACGTGTCCGTCTTCCAAGCGTCGGAGAACGATTCGTCGGCCTGCGTCCCTATCCACGTAGCCAGCATGAGGTCGCCGCGGTGCCCGGGGGCGCCTTCTAGCCGGTACCACTGTGGGGCCAGGGGGCTGTCCGGCGGGTCGCGCAGCGGGATTTCTGACACGTCAAAGCAGATGCCGCCGAAGAATCTCTCGCCGCCGCCGCCTCCCTTCGGCGTGGGTGGAGCCGATCCCGGCCTCGGGTCCCACACGGAGACTTCGAGGGTGGACGAAGAGCCATGGGCGTCTCGGCCGAAGGCGAACGTCTGGTCCCACTCGAACTGGAGGCTGGTTTTACGGGCGGGTTTGGTCCGGATGTTGCAGCCGGAGACGGTGATCTTCACGAAAGGATTCGAGTCGACGGGGAGCGACCGGGCCTTGACAACCCTCACAAACAAGTAGTGCATCTTCTCGACGAGGTCGTAGGTTGATCGCTCGCTGTTGGGAATGCACCCGTAGTATCTCTCCGATGCTTCTCTTGGATAGATATCAGACACTGGATGCTGGTAAGGACGCTGCCTAACGTTGGGTTCATCCATTTTGGCCGTAGGATCCACTTCAAACATGGCTTCTGTAGCAGCGCTTGCCGGCGTTGCTACGCTCCTAGCATCAGGAGGGGGAGGTGGCTGCTCTGTGGGAGCTTGTGGGTCCGCAGCTCCTGATTCCAGCTGCGTTTCGGCAGGCTTCTCTTCCGGCTTTTCGGCATTTTCTTCAGGCGGTGGCGGGGGAGCTTCTTCACCCTGAACGGTTTCAGCTGTAGGTGGGGCAGCTGCTGGTTCTTCAGGATTTTCAGCAGCAGGCAGCGGAGGTGATGGCTCTTCGGGTTTTTGTGCATCAGAATTTTCAGCCTCGGTTGTGGGAGTAGGCTCAGCTGACGCAGGTGGAGCTTCTTCTGGCGGCGGAGCTGCTGCCTCCTCAGCTTTTGCAGCATCCTCAGGCAGTGGAGCTGCTGCCTCCTCAGCTTTTGCAGCATCCTCAGGCAGTGGAGCTGGCGGCGGAGATGGTGGAGGAACGATCTCATCCACGTAGTAGATTTTCAATCCAATGTCGCCTCGAATCCAACTAAAGAAGCTCTTCTTCTCGAGGGGGTAATGCATAAGCGCCTCCTCGCCTTTGCGCACGAACTGGGCAGCGTTGAGCCGGAGACGGCCTAGGAAGTTGTTCCTGTGGCTAGGCCCAACCTTTCGATCATGGAACACATCGATCTCCAGCGCATCTCCCGCCATGTCTGGACCCCTCTCGACTCGAAATTCAAGCACTTCGTTCCACATCGGGTTCAGCTCTCGATGCACGGTGTGTGTCCGCTTCCGCTGCCCGTCGAAGTCGATGACTACATACGGGCTCGACGTTCCTGTTCCGTCCTTGGGGAGGAGGTTGCGGGCTTCGACGACTTCGACTATCAGTTTCCGAACTGTCGCCATGGGGAAGGTGGTTTTTTCTTGATGGTTGGACTAGGCAGTGGTTGAGTTCTGTTCCATTGTGTTATGTCATGGAGAGGAAGGCAAGAGGGGGGTTTTGGGGAGGCGGGTTTGAATTTTATATAGGGAGGGAGTGTAAGTTGATTGCGTTTTGATCCAGTTACAGCTGAGAGATACGAGCCAAGATTCAGGATTATTCATAACGCGGACACAATTTTTGGGTTCAGCATATTCTTAGAACATGGGTCTGTGGATGATCCAAGCACTCAATTGGAGGCCAACAAATGGGGAGTTTAAACTGAAGTGGATCGTAAAACGCACAATCGGGACTAGAATTTCAGCCGAAAATGTGAAATGTCTGAAGTGGGTTCCACGACTTGGATGGTCTAGATTGATTTTGACGTAAATGGTGAAGAAAGCGTATGCTAGGGCGAGGCCAACAAATGGAGAGTTTAAACTAGAATGGATCGGAAGGTGAACAATCAGGACTAGAATTTCAGCAGACAATGTGAAATGTTTGAAGTGGGTTCCACGACTTGAATGGTGTAGATTGATTTTCGTGTAAATGATGAAGAAAGCATATACTAGGGTGATCCTAAAGATGATTTGGGTGGAGATGTGAAGGTGGCGAAAGAAAGTAAAGATAAGAAAGAGGTTCCAATCTTCATGTGGACGCAGCTTCCCCAGACGGTCCTCATTTGCCATCTTTTTCTTGCTAACCCTCGCTTTCTTTGAAATGAAGATTCTGATCTCTTTTTCCACGTCTCTCTACCATCTATGGCCCACCGACCGCTTGTAAAGCGGGTGCTGAGGCCCTTTTGGTGACCGACCATTCCCTTGTCTTTAGGCAACTTTTTTTTTTCTACAGACCACAAACCCCACAGCTTTTGCTTTCGTATCTCGCGTACCGTCTTTGTGCCACCAGCTGCAGTGTCACGTGAGTGCATGTGTACCGTGTACATGGACACGTCGAGGCATTCGGATGTGAACGCATGTAAACCTGTGCACACGTTTTCTTCTGTAAGAAGGGTGCAACTTGGGGGGTTGAATCAAACCCAAACCCAACTCATTTTTTGGCAAGGTTGAATTAAAACTTGAACTAGAAAGATTAAGAACTTAACCGATTTTTGGATTATAGTTGATGATAAGGCAATCCAACCAACCCACTCAACTTTTAATGGCTAAGTTTTTTAAATCCTATTCCCTTTTACCTAGAACTCTAGCAAAGTCTTTCTTGCCATTTTCCCCCTTATTTACTTAAAAAATAATGAGTTTTAATATTTTTAGATTTGATTACACACGGAATAGTCAAGATATTTCATTCTTACTGAATATTTTTACTCCCTGCACTGATATTGATTTAAAAACTTTATCTTGGAGGATTTGTGATTATTTGGATTGATTGACAAGACTTTACATAAACTTTTGGAATCATTTTTTTCAATTTTATATTATTTTCAATATATTGTCAACAAATTTTCAACCCCAAAATAGAGTTAAATTAGTGTTAATTTTTTTAAAAGAGTTATTTCACTAGCAACATGGAATAGAAAAAGAAAAAAACTGTTGTTAGTAATATAAGAGGAGATGATATTAATCATAAATCAAATAAGATTAAAATAAATTGGGGAGTAATGATTTAAAATATTATGAAAAGCATATGTTAGATCAAGAAAAATATAATTTTCTGAGAAATTCCATTCCATTCCATTTGGTTGAAGCAATTTGTAGTGAGTTCCACATGCCCAAGTTAACAATCGTTGAAGCTTTAGTGTGAACTGATTTGGGGTGTCTCTGGACCACTATAAGGTCAAAATTATAATTAGCTGTCCACTGTAGTATAAAAAAATCAAAATTAAAAAGTAGTTTCAGAGTAATTGCTGAGCGCATTGACAGTTGTTCTGCACTTCACAGTTAGAACCGAAAGGCATTTTGATTCCAACACAAATAAAAAGGCACCGACCGTTGTCAGGCTCCAAATATGGGGTGCAATCCACCTTGACGAGAGGCAGTGTTTTGAGGTCCACCAAGCAAAGACTAAACTACTATCATCTGGAAAAAAAAAAAAGTAACGATCCACTACCCAAATTTCAGTGCTAAACATTTGTTTTATGCCCACCATAATGATTTAACTGAATCTAAACAAATCATCATACTTTTTTTTCTTGAATTTAACTAAACAAATGATTTTCGTTGAACTATAACAATAAAAACTCATAAGAATACATGTGAATTTATTCTTCTCATCTTTTTTGATTGATGAAATATTTACCACATGAACAATTCTATTTTTTCTCATAATTATATATATAATTATCACTTCTTATCTTTTAATCCAGCAAAACTATTTATTTTATATTCAATCATTTTATTTTCAGATCATTTCTCCTCCTCATTCTATTACATCATTTACTATATCTTTATCCGATTTCATCATTTCTCTTCTCTTCTTCCACATTTTCAAATTTCACTTTTTGTCTCCTCTTTTTCATATCTTTACCAATTATCAAATGATACGGATGACGTGGACTCTACTTGGGACAGGTCAAGGCATGATGTACGCATTTAGCATGGTGACATTGGGTTGGGTGTGCTTAGTAGGAAATGTACATACTTGGATTACAGATGTACTTGTATCATTGCATAAGAAATTCAGGGCTTTCTTGGTAAATTTCATCAACTTACCTTAACACCCATCTTCAAATGAAGATCGATGAAGCTATCTACTTGGAAGATAATAACTAATTGCGGTAGCCATAGATGGTGGAAATAACCAAGTTGAGATTTTTCTCTCTACATCCTCCAAAGTGCTGTTTCGCGCGTTTGGTGACGGCCCTGGTGAAGTTCATCTCTTGCGTTTGTAACCTACGCCAATCATGCTCCTCATGGAATTGAAGTAACATTAACTCAACCGTCCATTTTCAAATGCCAGCCAATAAATTCAGAGAAATTCTTTTTTAATCCCAGTATCTCATTAATTTAAAATTTATGGGGTATTTGCATTAGCAATGATTTTACAATTTTGCATTTTTTGTTTCTATGTTCTAAATTTGTATACAATGACTTAAGGATTAAAACGAATTGCACCGCAAGTATCTCCTTACAAAAACTGACATTTGAATGACAAAAAAGCCATGTCATTTTCTTGGGCATTGTGAATATTTTATTTACACTGGTAATTTTTCTTTAAGAGTTTTAAAAGGTATGAATGTTTGATTATTTGCTCGTAGGCCCCGCAGACAAGGGAATTTTTTTAATGGATTCAAATTTTAGAGCTCACATAGCTTTTTCTATGAATTAAGATCTAAGTTTCAGATTAAAAAAAAGTGATGCTAAGGATAGTGGTCCACTTGAATCTAAGAATTAAAAAATTAAAATGGTCCAAAAGTAGCAAATGTTATTCAACCACTCAAAATGCTTTTTTTGTAATTTAAAATACTTTGGAATGGCGTTGAATTGTTTCATAACAAGAGATACTTACCCTGTAATTTGTATCAATGTATCAAACTATGAGCCATTTTATACAACATTGAAATTTAATGGGTAAAAAGTGTAAGATCATAAAACTCAAGGCATCTGCATATGCAAATACACCTAAAACTCGTGATCTTTCATGTAGAATATACATACATAAATAGAGAGAGGCGCAAGCTTTTGCCTTTTCCATTAATTAATAATCTGGTAATTCTCTGCCAAAGTCAAATAACAAAAGAAAGCCCATTTTTCATTATTCTCCACTTAATAAGTGGACATGCACACGGTCTAGAAGTTCGGTTTTGAATTGCTTGTAAATATCAAACAATGTCTGTAACTTCTGAGCTCCGACTGCTTATCATCAATCCCTCTTGCCGCGTATACAGCTTTTTCCCTGCTGAACAGCTTCCATTTTTGCTTTTCCGACCAGCACATTTCACCATCCATCCATCGCTTGTCCAAATCACCTACGTCAGAATACCGTTTTTCAAACCGTGGAACAGTGACAAGAGACATCCAACTTCTAATTACATTTTAGATAGTCCCTTGAATAAATTTCCTGCAATATATGTTTATGTTGACAACTTCTACACTTGGGCAGTTGGATTAGTAACTTTTAGGGCATGAAAAACAAATACTAAAAGCTTTAACAAAGGGATGAGTCCAATATTTTATGGATAATTAAATTTATTAACCATTTCAAGATATAAAAGAAACTTCTTCAACTCACTCAGCATATCAAATTAACATAAACAAAATCACACATTTTTTATCTGAGTTGGGTTTTAAAGCTGATTGGGTGAATCTAATGGAAAGAAATGAAAAGGAATCTCCGGTTTTAAACTATTTTCAATCATTACTTCTTTTTATTTTTATCTTGTTCATCGTATGGCTGAAGTAACCTATTTCACCAACATCATGTCTTTTCCTTTTCAATTCTTTCTATTTAGTAACGAATCGCTTTCCTACCTACACAAAATTTACCCTAAAGAAATGGACAAAGTAATTGTATATGTCATATAATAATCCACGAGCATGTTGTGGCTGTAGTTTGCTTATGATTTACTTCAGCGGGCGCCCTTCCCAACTAGGGATATAGGACTGAGGTTGACTACTTCCTTAGCTGTGGGGATCACATTCAGTTATCTTATTCACAGTAATTAACTCATGTTATTTGTCAACCATGTGTCCATGTTCTAATAAAAATCCAAGTAGGTGGGATAAGTTTCATTTCTAGTAGGATTAGTATATACAAAGAGACTCTTTTTCTTTCTTTCTCTCTCTATATATATTATGGTTATTCTTCGAGAATTCATCAATTCTAACAACTAAGTATTTGAAATATATAAATAATGAGAGCTTATAGTAGTTGACCCATGTCTCCGCATGATAAGGTATGTTGATTATCTTTAATTGTCTATATGATAATTACCAACAGTGGTATCAGAAATAGGTTTAATTTGCTTTTGCTTAAGACTGATATACAAAAAAAATTATTTAATTTTTTTGAATTGATAATTTTAATCCCTAAGATGCTAGACAAATTAATTCTAATAATGCTAGGGATTGAAAAATCAAAGCCATGGAATTGGAGTCCTGACCAAGATGAGCTGTTAGAAATATGCATGACAATTGGAAATTAAGCTAAAAGGTTTCATAGCATGAGTTATGTTGGACCCCACAGATGGCATGAGTTGAAGAGGTGAGACCCAACATTAGACAACCACCAAAAGTGCGACATACACGTCACTTATGTGTTTTGAAAACTCCAGGCATTCAGATATGGTTTATACTTGGATACCCATAGTATTTCATCCAATCACTTTTTTGGAATCCTACATGGGTTAAAGGTTATATTCCATAGGCTGATGTGTGGTTATTGTTTGGTATATTGATGGGTTACCTCTCATCACAAGGGTCCCACTAGCAGAGTTAATATGCCAGAGAAATTTTAGAAATATTGAAGCATACTAGACTATTAGAGTATTGGGAATCAACGAGATGTACTGCAGGTTGGATTTGTAAGAAGTCCATGTGATTAGAAAATCATCCTGTGAATGGAATCGCTTAGGATTTTTTTTTATATTAAGTGTGGATCCCACAGCAGAAATTAGATACATGAGATTCTTTTTGGTCCATTGTAAGAACTCATTAGACATTGGAATATTCCATGCGTACTATGGATGCATAAATTTCAACGGAAGACCTTAGTGTTATCTTCATGAATAAGAAGTTTGGAACGTGGGTCACATGGTTGAATGATTGTAGATTGCATTAATGGTAGTAAACCATTAATGGAGAAAAGATAACTTTTTAGATAGATTTGGATGCATAATATATATAGAGAGAATTAAATAAATTATTTATGATGATTAATTTAACCTATGTGGTTTGCCTAATGTTAAAAAAAAAAGTCTGTTTAATTACATACTATTCAAATATTGGCTTGATTATTTGTCAATTTATTAAATAATATTTATGGTATGTTTTGTATATGTGAAGGTGACATATAAGATTGATGCCTTAGATTTTTTTAAGGTGATATCTCAAGTTAATCTCTCGATTAATTTTTTTGGGAGATGTACTTTTGATTGTAGCCTATATTCTTAATCAAGTGCCGTCAAAATCAGTTTCTACCACCCTAAATGAGTTATGAAATAATAAAAAATCTACTTTAAAAGGCTTATATTAATGAAAATGTATAGAATATATTCGCAATCTTTTTCATAAACATGGAAAGTTAGGGCCTGGAGCTAATAAGAGTATTTTTATAAGATATTTTGAACACTTAAAAGGTTTTATAACATTTAGATGGTAGATTAACCAAGATAAAATAAAGTGAAGTAGAATTTCTGAAAAATAATTTTTTAAGCATTGGTGAAATAAACAAAGACCTTAGACTTTATCTATTGCAAGATATTCAAGATGATGCATTCTTACCTCATAAGTAACAAGATGATCCACAGCCTCATCCAATGATAAATATAAGGTCTAACTTATGACAAAAGGTTATACTCAATAAAAGCATATTAATTATAAAGAAATATTTTCTCCTATGATGAGAATTGCTTCTATTAGTTTCATTCTAACTATTGTTGTATGGTTGGATTTGTAATTATTTTAAATTAAATTTAAGACAATGATCAGATAGGTATGTTGATAGAGATAAAAGAAAAGTTATTTCGGGATATACTTTTATGCTTGGAGGTAAAACCTTCTCTTAGTGTAATAAAAAAATAAGGATGTGTTTTCTTATCCATAATGGAATTAGAATTTATGTCATATTTAGTAGTGGTACAAGGGGCAATATGGTTAAGGAGATTCTTACAGAGCTTAAATATAAGAGGACAAGTTGATGAGGCTGTAGTGGTCTTTATAATAATACAACTACAATTGTCTATTCAAAGCATCCTAAATACCATGAAAGAATGAAACATATTAACACTCAACTCTATTTTATTCAAAATAATATTGCAAAAGGCAAATAATCTTGAAATATGTTTCTACTAAACATAGAGTTGCTAACCTTTTGACTAAGCTCATTATTAAAGAATTATTTCTAAAGCATGTTAAAAGGTTAAGTTTGATTAAAATTTGATGTGTTATATTTTATCTATTAATTGAATAAATTTTTATTTGTAAAATTTTAATGCATATATCTAAATCTAAGAAATTGATGTCACTACTCGCTAAAATAATGAGTTGGATAAAATAATGAGTTGGATAAGACATAAAAAATCACAGATACTATGTATATATGATCTCCTTTACGCTTAGAGAGTGAGCACGGGTTAGACAATTTTTAAGTATCGCCTTAGTAGGGTAAGATGAGAATAGTTATCTAACGTAGCCTGTAAAGAGCTAGATGAAAATTTATGTGTTAAAATCTCAGATCAGATACTCTAAAAGTGGTTGGATCAACATTTATATTGTGTTAAAGCAGAAAAAAATAAGTGAAAGCTCTACCATAGCATAAATATTCTACTGCATGTGTTGTAAGTCAATCATATTAAGAAATGACTCAATGGATTCCTGCCTTATCACTATGTGAATGTGAAGTCTATAGACTTTTAGTCTGAACAATATCCTTTGTGACTAGGAACTATATTATGAAGTTGAAATTGGATATTGCTACTTTAGCATGTTATAAAAGATCATATATTATTCAATTTAATTGAGCATGTCTAGAAAAATAATCAAATTCAAATGAATTGACATCTAAAGAAAAATTATTTAGTATCACAATAAGAGTTTGTGACTCATTAATTGAGTAATTATATCGAATATAATTTTTATGTAATCATGAGTACAAATGTATTTTGACAACAACATGATCTATATTAATTACAAGAGGGATTAGAGATGTTATATAATGCATAAAATGTATTAGGGTATGAACTAGATATAGAGTTGTAGTATTATGTTAGTTAAATAATAACTTAATATGACACTCCCTATTGGTGCCTTTTCTCATTAAGTCACGTATTGCATTTATCTTTATAAAGTGAAAAACCACACAAGATTTGAGAAATCAATTGTACAATATGTATAAGTAGGAGAGTTATTTGTGGACCATGTGTTCATGTTATAATAGAACTCTAAGTAAGTCTTAGATTACTTAATTACACAAGTGAATGGATAAGTCTCATTCTTAGTAAGATTTATATATGCAAAGAGGCTCCTTCTTTATATCTTCTCTACAATTATTTATGAGAAATGCATCAATATTATCCCCTAGGTATTTGGAATATATAAACAGTGAAAGACTCTAGTAGCTAACCCACAAAGTAAGAAACAGGCTCATAAAATGAATTAATAAGATCTTGAAAGCTTATATTTCTGCATAATAAAGTATATTAATTATCTTCAATTACATATATGACAATGATCAACAACTCATAATTGGATGGTATTATTAAATAGGAGCCCAAATTAAGTCTAATATACCCCAATTATGGTCAAACCAGCCCTAATACTATAGATCAAGTTAGGTTGACGCCCAACCCAAAAAACAAAAATTCAAATTAAGTCAAGTCAACAATTTAGGTTGACATTTCTTTTATTTATATATTTAACTATTTAACATTTCAATAAATTGTGACAAACATACATAAGATAATTTTAAGATATTAATATTTAAAATAAATATATAAGGGTTAGTGTGTTAGAGAAAGAGTCAGTGAAGACATGCCGACTTTCAATAGAAAGAAGTGAAATTGTAGTTAGATTTTGAGATTATACACTTATTTTACACAATAGGTGGTGAGTTAAGAGTTGAATAAAAAAAATTAATTATTAAAAATGGGTCAGGTCGGTCACATTAGCCCAACCCGAACCTAATTTTCCAAATTTATTTTTTAGCCCAACCCAAGCCATAATAACCAAAAAAGAAGTTCTAAACCACGAGAAATTAATTCAGGTCGTCGTTCCGCTTTAAGTTGGTGCAGTTTGCATGGTAAATGCGTGTCACTCGTGTGCTTAGAGTAAAATCTTACTTGGACTTGCTCCTCAGAGGAACCCTGAGAGGAAGTGAAAAAGACTGATACGATTGTCGAGTGAGAGGTGTTGAAAATGGCAGCTCTTATGTGCTTGTGTGCATAACCTGCCTATCTAACACATGAACAATGCATGCATGTGCAGACCTGGATGGGGAGCTGTAGTCCTTAATTTCCTGCACCACCTATGGAAAAATGCGTGGGCCGTTAGCGAGGCTCATGTGCTAGCTAGGCATATATATGGTTCATGGCCCAAATGTTTTCAAGTGCACCAGGTCAGATCATTTTTGCCTGACATGGTCGAAATATCCAGGGGGTAAAACCTTTATTTTGCATGTTTGCATAGGTCGTCTTCTTCTTCTTCATTATTTTAGAGTGAGAAAAAGGGATATTTCATCAAAGAGTACACCAATTGTTTTTATTTCGGAAGTATAACCAAAACGATCAAAGAATTGAAACATTTTAGAAGGTAAAAATTCAGGGCTTTTGGTTCACTGTATAAATATGGATTGAATTGCTGGAACGCAATATTCCCAAATCCAAAAGATAAGAAGCAACATATTAATTGAATTGAAAAGTATTATGATAAACGGCTGCTAGAAGTATAATATAACTGATTTTCAGGGATGTGACATTTGTATTCACCAAGTCTACCAGTATACATATTTGTCCTTAGCAAATATGGATCTTTTACAAGAGGAATTAGATGGCAGGAGACAACCACAAGAACTGGTAGCCAAAAGGGCTAGAATTGATCGGAAATCATTCCCCAAATTCAAGATTTAGATGTAAGCTAACTGATGGATGATTCAGTTGGAAGGTATAGAGGCACGACGATAATTAATTATAAACTAAAAGGAAATTTTAGCTATTAGTCATGCTTAGAACTTGCTTTGTTACTTGTTTGTATGCGTTTATTTGACAATTAAACATGTGGCCTCAACAAATTTTCGGAAGACTATTGTCTTTGTTGCATTAAGGGCTAACTGACTGGCAGAACGTAACTTAGAAAATGGGAAAAAAAATAATGCTGGCAAAAGTAGAAATGATTTATTACAGAACGTATAATAAAGGGAATTATAAAAATAACTATAAAAAATCAAAAGGGATAATTATTGTAAAAAGATAAGATAAAATAAGATAATGCTTGTAAAAACGTTGAGATAAAATAGAAATCGAGATTGAAAAAGAAAATAAAATTAAATCTAAGAAATATGTATATGAAAAATAGAATAAAAATTTTTAAAAAAAATGTTTGACTATGATAAGTGTAGAGTTAACTAAGGAATTTAGGTAAAAAAAGAAAAATTTTCCACCTTGTTTATTTCTAAATAAAAGAACAGCCAGCAAACAGAAGAAATAAAAGACAAAAACATGCTACCACATGCTTACACTGGAATGTAGATCAAGTTCCAAATCTACAGAAGGAGAAGATGCAAGGCCAACCTACAAGATTCATTTTACACAGAAATCAGAAGCCAACGATCCACTCATTGAGGACTTTATACATCAAAATTAGTGGAGAGGCGATGCCGTTCGAGTGGTGAATGCAACAAACATTTCTCGTAGCAGATTGCAGCCAATATTTTAAACTGTGACTGGATATTCTACCAATGAACTGTTGGCTTAGAAAAGGACAGCATCATAACTGTGCAGGGGCATTTCTCACCTCACATGGCTCTAAATAATTTACTGATAGGAAAGGACTATGGAGTGCATATTTAAATATTTCAATTTCCAAGGCAAGATAAGAAAGAAAGTATTTAAGTTACTGCATCATTGCTGTCAAGGCAATAACAAGACCTTCCTTGATACTGCTGCCAATTATTTCTGAATTATTTCAACAGTAAGCGAGGTTGAAAGTATAACCACAGAGTGTTATATACTGATAGATATTCTTCTCTTTGATGTTTGCCCATGCATTGCCCACTTGGTGGGCCGTGTAGTATATACCTACCATCCTAGGTTTACCAAATATGTGGAGGGGACCAGAAAGCGCTCCTATGCCAATCTTATAGACCTTGCACTACTCTGATATGAATATAAGAACTTCAAAACTGTCCACTACCAACACGATATAGTCTTCCCACTACACTGGTGTTAATATCAAAACCCTAGAAAATCTAGCTCATTATAATCAGCCATGCGATTCAGGATCTTAACAATGATGAGACACGAGAAGACTACTACATATGAAACCTAAAAGGAGTCTGCAAATGGGTTCAAGCACATTTCAAATAAAAACATTTGGAATTGGTTAGTCTCACTTCAGTTAATTGCAGTTGTATATTATCAATATTGGTTATCCCTGATCATTTTTAACCCTCGGAGAAAATGCATTTTCACATGACTGTGATTAATTAATACTAGTTGAACTCATTCCATTAGATTATTACTCGACACTTTGAAATAAAGAAGGAAAAATGAAAGATAAGTGGCAGTAAAAATGAAAGATAAGAGAAAAGAAAAGGGAAGGAAGGAAATTAAGAACTTCCTAAGCCATTCTAAAAGATATTTGTCAATAGTATAAGCTACCTCAACTCTCCATTAATTAGAGCGCCATGCATATGATTGTCATAGATGCATGGCACAATGAAAAATAAGACAAAAGAAAAGAAAATAAAGGGAAAAAGACATCCTAGGTGAGTCTAACAGAAATATGTAAATGGTTTATCCGCAGATCCTCCACCTCTTTCATTAGAATGCCAGTAGGGAATTCTTGGAAGTTCAAGTTTCAAAAATGCAATGGCCTTGCAAAACTACAAAACAATCAATAGAATTCATCACTTCCGAGAACATCAGTGTATACACTCAATCTCGATCCACTTTCAGGAGTTCTCCAGTGATTGATCTGTGCCTGCTGTAATTTTGAAGGGCTGTGACTTACTCCCACAGGAAGGATGATCCTGATTTTGTGGTCAGGAGCCACTGAAAATTTTCTATCTTCTCTTGACCATATTTAATCATCCAATATTTATCACAGATACACAGTCTAACGAGTGTCACAACTGGAAGCTTTATTGATCAAACCATTAGCCCATCTCCACATTTTTGCCCTAGCTAATCAACAGGCACCCGCAGATGATCCTGAGTTGTTGAATAGAAAAACTTAATTTTCAAGATTTTCTTTTCACCTGACATGTTACTGACTCTTGTTAAACTACGATCGATGGTTGAGTTGGTAGTTAATCTAGAAGGCAAAACACATCACTGCTATCACAATTCAAATCAATGAAAGGCAAAAGAAACATGAGTTAAAGCAGTCAATAGCCAATTTAGCTCACCTTGTTCTCTCCGGTATCCTTACTGGGAAGATTTGGTGCAAGGAATGAAGCCTGGTCCGAGATCCGTTGAGGAGAGTAGGAAGAACAGGCAAGAAACACGACGAAATGATGAACAGAGATGAAAATTGGATACGGACATGGATGGATCTTGGATCAAACCTCATTCCCAACACCTAGCTTCCTTCCTTCTCTCTCTCTCTCTCTCTCTCTCTCTCTCTCTCTCTCATGAAAGGGTGCATAGTGCTTAAATGGTTTTGTTGAGCCAGCTTGGGAAGCACAAATAAATAAGGCCGACCTAGTGCAAGGCGTTGTAGGTGAAGCTCAAGTTCCAAGGCAACTTGGGGGCTCTCTAATACTGTATCCACGAAATCCAATCCATTCATCTTATTATTTTCCCCTAGTGTTCTTGATAACCTATATCTAAGATACTTCACGAAATCTCAATTCGTCTCTAATAGCTCTGAACCTGTCTATATGTTTACCCAAGTTTCCCAACTCCGTGATGTTTGTAGCATTCGTTCACTCGAGGAGAATCATATTGTATACAATGGATTTACATGTTGGATTGATCCAGGACTTAAATTCTTCATTCCCCAACTGTCCCATGTGCTGTGGACCACCTAGACTTCAGATCTTCTAATTAGGCAATACAAACTTCAAAGCGAGCCCCCACGCATGTCATTGCAAGTTAAAACCTTTAACCTACAAAGGTTTGCACACGTATAGGAGGGTTCTAGCTCCAAACGAGCCAGAAAATAATAATGTCGGAAAAGCACATGATGTCCAGGTCATTAGGGTGATAGAAAAGAACGGAAAGCTGGTGGGTTTTGGGGGATTGTTGTTGTCTTCTTCTAACGCGTCTCTTTGCTTTATCTTCTTTATACTATATGAGAGAGAGAGAGAGAGAGAGAGAGAGAGGTGAGGCTTTTACAGAGAGAGGGTGTGAGGCTTTTACAGGCTCTCTGATAAAAAATAATAATAATAAAGGAGCACTGAAAATAACGAGGAAGCCTCAAGAGGGAGACATGGGCCAGACTAAGGGTGCCATTTTTATATGGTAAAGTTGAGGTGAAAAAGCTAACCCTCTCATGGTGGAATTTCCGTCGAGTGTACCATAAAAAAGAAGCCACCGCCCCAATCTATTTATGATATCAGCACCGACCCCTGACCATGTGCACATCACACAGTAGTCTTGTACGTGAGCTCCTGTGGCACAGTCCTTCATGATGCATGTAGGGTTGATCTAGACCACCCACACGCCTGGTGATGCATGCTCGATAGGCAATCAAACAGTTGGAAAATTAATCAAGCAATCTAGTGACTATCGGCATTTTAATGGAATTGGACATGTGAAAGAAGGTTGCATGATGGTCCACCACCTTGTCTTGGAAAAATTTACTTATTAACCTAAGATGTTCAATTTGAGTGACTCTATTTACATCTCATTTCATGCTACATCCAAAATGTTTGGAGGATGGTATGGTAATTTGTGGAATGGAGACCGTGACCAGTCTCAACTGTAGCTTATTGTACTACGAATGCAGATGCAGAGCCAATAACAGTTTCTTCTTTACCTGACCAGTACATTGGTAGTAGCAAATAGCAACTTATTAAAAAGAAAAGATGGTAGGAGAGTTCCTCAATCTTTCATCTCCACCGTACGCGTTATGTTTCAGGTCAATGCTGGCAGTTTGCCATCCAGACCTTTGGTTGATGTTGCATTTCTGATGCAAACATATAGAAGGAAAATTTTTGGATGGGCTCATCAAAAGGGCTGTGCATGAAGTTGATGTATGTAGTTTTTGTGTAGTTCGTCTTCCACCCACCCATACCAAGACCTTCTTCGTACAGCCAAGCCCTCTTCGTTGAGTTGGAAAGTCAGAAATGTCTGCTACCCTGAAATCACACAAATGCTTGTCCAATAACGGTATGGTTAGTCTAATTAATTCATGTGCGTCTGGATAGTTATAACATGGAGGGCCTGTTCGATTTAGCCGGAGCTTATTTCTTCATGGCTGATAAGCATATGAAGCCAAATGGAGCTGAATTAAATGGCTTAAGACCATAAAATTATGTTTAACGTGGCTAAAGCTGAAACTCTGAATTAATGAACAAACGACTGAAATTGCCCTCAGCTCATAGTTCTTAGTACAAAGACCGAAAATGTTGTTTTAGGTAACCTAGTAGAAATATTTGGATAAGTTAAAACATTTGATAAGTAAATATATATATATATAAGCCTTCAGCGGTTAAAATTTAAAATTTAAAGTACTTTGTTGCAAGGAATGAATATTTTCTAATGAGCATAAGAGCATTTTAGAAAAATAAATTTTTAATAAATAAAAAAAGCACCCGAAAGAGATGCTTACCGCTTGGGGTAATTAGCGCTTTTCATAAGCTTCATCAAATGCTCTTGGGTCTTGGCCAGAGCAAGAGTACATCGTAGTTAAAATCATAAAGAACTGGTCGGACTGAGGGTGTGACGCACACATTCACCCCCCGGTGACACATGATCACATCATCAATGGGAATGATTGCTTGCTGGCCTTCCCTTGGCATCATGCTTTCATGAGGTTTTCCCATCAGAGATGGATTCCACCTTTTGCTTTCTCCTTGATGGGCCAATCTGTTTTTATCCGTCTCATGCTCTTTCTCTCTCCCTCGCTGCATCCTCGATTGAAACGAAAAAGGGAGCCTCCCCCAATGCAAGAACCGTAAGATAATCTTGACCACCAATCATTCCCCGCCTTTCGGGCCATGAAATCGCCACGCCCACGACTGCATCCCTACACTTGGTCACTCGCCACCTATCTACTGGATGCGTTTATCAACAACCATGCACCACCACCGGCTGTTGGGGCCCTGCATGCGAGGGGCCCACCACTTGACGTGACACGTGTAGTAGTAGTCCCCACCCGCCAAATACCCCTTCCGTTATGGGCGAAAAGCCGCACCAGCGCCAGCGCCTTTGCGGCATCTTCAAGAAATCGTCACAGATAATCACACCCCCGCGCGGTGAAAATTTTCCATCTACTCCCACACGACAGCAAATCCCGAAGCACGTATCCGAACCGTCGATATGGATTTTTCGCCCCGGCAAATCTCGTAGATCTGATGATGATTGTTTGGACGGCTAAGATGGATTTGTCTCGTTATTCCGTTTAGCTTCCAGTAAGCAGCCAAATCAGCTGATGTAGAGGCCTGGAATTTTGAGATAGAAGAACAGAATAGTGGGGCCCACCGGGTAGACTTCGTAGATATTGCGCTGGTTTGCAGAATGGGCACATGGGCCAGCGTGTGACTGAGGAAGCCCCCCACTTAGGCCTTCAATCATTGCCCTGCACCTCAATTTCATTTTCACCCGGTAAAAAAGATTTAAAAGAGCAATATGAAGCAAAGTTAGTTGGGCAGTCAATCTCCATGCACGTGAAACAGACGCATCCGATCCTGACCCTCCATCCACATCTTTCCATCTGAACCAACGGTCTAGATCTAGCGGATGTGGAGTCGGGCTTAAAGTATCCGTAACATCAACATCGTAGATTGGGACCGAAATTTGGACCGTCCTCTTTTTCTGGCTGAGCCAGTCCAACGACAGCGAGTCCAAACGAACACGCTACATCGTTGGAACATAATCATTAGTTTTGCTGGGGCCCACTTGACAGGATCGGCCTACTTTTCCGGCCTCTGGCAATCATGGCGACTGGACGGCTTGGATGACACGTAGAAACCAGATGGGCCCCACATTGTCGGAATCCGTCGTTGAAGTTTAAACACGGAGCAGGTGCAGTGGAATACTTGATGAGGCACGCACGCCACCCGAGTACGAGGAGGAAAAGGACGGGAGGGTGAAGACAAGCTCCCGCACATGTGCGAGGAATGCACCCCGGCTGTTGGGTTTGCAAGTGTGGAGCGGAGCTGAGGCTATACGTACACGCAAAGGGCAATGCCAAAGGTGAATCGCACGGGGCACAAGAGCTGGCGGTGTTGTATTGGATTTTGTGTATCGACTATCGAGGTGGTGGGAGCCATCGCGAAACGGGTGAAAAGGCGTAGCTACTTACGTTTGCATGATTGCCTTGTACGTATTATGTTTATGTGGGTTGGCCCACCTGAAGGCAGGCCGAGCCCTGGCCCAACCCAGTCAAAGCCTGCAGTTCTTTGGGGCTTCTTTGGACGGGGCTAGTCCAATGTCTACGAACGCAACGAGAAAATATGATAAGAAGTACAAAGTCAACCAGGCGTCTGTGTTATGTTCAAAAGTTCTACCCACCGTGTGTTGAGGAAATTCTTGAATTAAACTACCTAAAATAAGAAAATCCGAATAAGTATGTGATGATTGTCGACTAATTTGCGCAAAATCCATATTAGATGATTGTCGAATGGGTTTAAATTTAATTTCGTGACCATGTAAGTATGTGATGCATGTTTAAGTTCCGTTCAGCGCCCAATGTTGAGCCCAAGCAGTAGCCCATGGCCACAACACTACCTTCATGGACCACGACCTACATCACATGGGGTTAAAATAATCCATCAGTGTTCGTATCATGGGAACTTTATCTTCAGAAGTACTTCACAACGCCCGTACTTGGACCGCATGCAACCTATCGTGAATAAAGGTTTAACACGGGACCATGCGGCTTAGCACAATGGACAAAAAGCTGTTAGGTTCTTGTGTCTTGTATTCTGCAAAAGTTTTAGTAGGTCGAAGTGCGCAAAATGGGCCTAAGAGAGTTCATATAGGAAAGCCCACTAGAGAAGCTATTTAGTGAAGCTTTAGCTAGGAATTCAATAAGAAAATTATAAGATTGAGACAAGGGAGTCATCACATAAATCCTAGAGTTTTTTCCATAAATAGGTGAGAGAGGAGGTTATAAGAGTATGTTGTTTTAAGGATATGTGTAAGAGTATGTTGTTTTAAGGATATGTGTAAGACATTCCATGATATGTGTGTGAAATGTCCTGAGTGTATTTCTGTAAGTTGTTTTAATATTGGATCAATATCTCTTTTCTGTGGTGTTTCCCTTCTAAGTTGAAAGGTTTTTCATATAAATCTTATGTCTCTGATTTATATTTGATTATACCTTTAATCTATGTGTATGATCTTGTATTTATTATCATAATCCTAGAATTGGTATTGAAGCTTCTACAATAAGTGGTATCGGAGCTTATGATTGGTGATCCAAGGTCATAGACTAGTGATTGGGTTGATGATCAAAGAGATAAAAGGTAAGATCATGGAGATCAACAAGATGGACAGTGATAGCTACTGGATTGAAGGACATAGATTATGCAAATTGTAAAAAGGTTAATGTGAAGTATTGAGGCAACAAGTTGATCTAACCGCTAATATTGTTGGGTTTGTATAGCAATCATGGGATAATAAGGATTATAAGTTATGGTTTGTAGCAATCTACAGATTAACAGAAAGGAAAGTTTGAAAAAAAGTAATAATAATAATAATAATAATAATAATAATAATAATGTAGACTACCATGGGATTAGTCGGATTTAGTAGGCTTAATAGTGGAGGTTGCTAGTTAAAT
>JAYJMB010088575.1:0-16749 GCA_036873735.1 Pouteria campechiana | reverse complement strand
TAATAATAATAATAATGTAGACTACCATGGGATTAGTCGGATTTAGTAGGCTTAATAGTGGAGGTTGCTAGTTAAATAATGAAAGCAACAGACGACTGAGATTTTGGCTGTTAGGTGTAGGCAATGTGTTAAGAATTGGATTCTGGGTAGGCTGGTTCGAGCTCGCCTAAGCTCCTAAACCTATGGCACACGAATTTTCCAAAAAAATGAACGCCCTATCATTATAGATCCTGATTATTTATATTACATTTGATGTACTGAATTCTCTGCCTAATACATGACCCTAACTAAATCCATATGACATCATAGCTCGTATCTTTTATACTTGTCATAAATGATTTAGAAGAAATATGTCTTCACTAACTCATAGAACTCAAACTCTTCCGAGGTGCATCTGTTTATAATTCTTTCTCTTTTTAGAGCATAATACTTAGTCGCTAACATTATTCCCTTCCTCAAGAGCCACCTAGTCCTCTAGGTGCAAAGGAAATTTAGGAAATTGTTTCTAGAAAAAGATGCATCTTCCTAAGTAGATTCTTCAATTGGGTACCCTTGTCACTGCACCTAAATTTCAGTTGTAATGCGAGAATTTGAGTTAGATAGAACAACAACTCACTATCTTCTGAACAAGCAGACAAGTCAACTTATACATTCTCCATAGGAAATCCAGGCTTCAACAATGATACATGAAATACAAAATGGATCTTTGAAGTAATTGGCAATTGCAACTTATAAGTCACATTGCCTACTCGTTCCAAAATTAAAAATGGATAAAATAACAAAGTCAAGTTTATAATAAGACATTTTGGCCACTATCAATTGTCGACTAAGTTGGAGCTTGACATAAACATAATCACCAACCTAAAATTCACGATCCACCCATCAACGATTTGCAGCTTATTGCATGCGATTTTGAACAACTTCCAAATTTTCCTTCAAACGATTGAGGAGATTATCCCTTTGGTGTAATTCATCTTCTAGACTAGCTACCATAGTAAATTAGTGCTCATATGAAGAAATAATTGATGGAGCTTGATTGTAAAGAGCTTAAAAGGTTGATATTTGAATTAAGGCATGAAACTTAGAGTTATAATGGAATTCAGCCCATGGAAGCCACTTGACCCAAGTATTTGCCAGTTATCAAGTGAAACACCTCAAATAATCTTCCAGCATCCTATTAACCACCTCTGTTTGTCCATCCAACTGAGGATAGTATAGAGTACTCATATGCAATTCAGTCTCATTCAACCAAGAAAATTCCTTCCAAAAATTACTTGAGAACAAAGGGTTTCGATACGAGACTATTTATCCAAGAAATTCATGTAATCTAATGATTTCCTAAGTAAAAACACTAGCAACCTTGGCAGCAGCTAATGAGTGTTGTAAAGCTAGGAAATGAGTGCATTTCGTCAGTAAATCCACTACCACCATAATAATAGATTTGTTATAAAAAGATGGTAAACCTATAATGAAATCCATAGAAATGCAAGCCTGTTGCTGTTCAGGAATAGGTAAGGGTTGTAGAAGTCCTACAGGACTTTGTACTAAGTATAGGGTTGTAGAAGTCCTATAGGACTTTGTACTAAGTATTTCGCCTGATTGCATACATGGCAAGCAGTAACATATTGTTTCACCTGATTTTCCCTGCCAGGCCAGTAAAAATATTCTTTCAAATGCTTCAGAGTTTAAAATATACCTCCATGAACTCCTAGCAAAGAATCATGGAACAAGACTAATGATGGGGCAATCAGCATACTCTTCTCATCCAACCTCACCTTGCTAACCCATTTTTTACTTGATAGGTAGGAAATGATGTTGATTACTACCCGTTCTTATATTTCAATGACTATAGACCTGGATTGCTTCGACATCCATTATAAACTTCTTGTAATAGTTTAGAGTGAAATGTAACGACTGTTAACTGAAATGACTCAGTTTGTTGTGAAAGTGCATCTTCCACAGAGTTTATGTTGCCCTTCTTATATTCCATGTGGAAATCAAAACCCATAAGTTTGGGAACCCATTTATGTTGCTCATTTCATAGATTCTTTTGACTTAAAATGAATTTCAAACTATTATTATCAATGCAAATAATGAAGGAAGTTCCCAATAAATAAGTTCGCCACCTTTTGACAACCATCACTATAAAAATCAATTCTCGTTTATAAGTTAACTTCAATTGTTGTTGGAAAGAAAACAGTTTACTAAAGTAGGCTAGCGGCTTTCCTTCTTGCATGAAAACAACTCCCATGCCACTACTAGAAGCATCACATTCAACTTCAAAAGGCTTGCTGAAATCGGGTAGTTGGAGTAGAAGGGGGCTAGATATCAATGCCTTTAGCTTATCAAATGCTTGTTGAGCTTCATCACTCCATACAAATGTTAAGGGGCTTGTAATTATCCCATATCTAGAAATAAATTTTTTATAATAACTAATTAAACCAATGAAACCCCTCAATGATTTAATTATTTTTGGCACCTACCAATTCAAGATGCTTGCTATTTTTTTTGGTCTACAACAACCCCTCTCACACCCACAACATGGCCCAGATATTTTAGTTCTGATTTTCCAAACACACATTTTTTTTCCAATTAGCTTACAAAGAATGACTCTGTAACAATTGAAACACATGCTTGAGATGTTTGATGTGCTCTTGCATTGTCTTGCTGTAAACCAAAAATCATTGAAAAATACCAAAATGAACTTCCTTAGCACTTTAGAAAATAATTGATTCATTAAGGCCTGAAGTGTTGATAGAGCATTACAATGGCCAAAGGGCATTACCAAATATTCAAAGTGTCCATGATAAGTTCAGAAAACAATTTTCTCCATGGCTAGAGAATGCATATGAATTTGATGATACCCTAATCTTAAATCTAATTTAGAAAAGATAACTACTCCATAAAGCTCATCTAATAACTCATCAATTACTGGAATTGAAAACTTATCTTTTACAGTCACCTTGTTCAAGGCACGGTAGTCAACAAAACTTCCACGTATCATCTTTCTTCTTAACTAATATTACTAGGGAAGCAAAAGGGAATGACTGTGCTGAATCCATCCCTTTACCAGCAACTCCCCAACTTATCTTTCTATTTCTGCTTTGTGAACATAGGTTATCTATAGGGCCTTTTGTTAGGCGGATCCATTCCTTCTAGAATGACGATCAGATGATCTAAAGATCTTACTGATGGAAGGCCTTCTGGTTCTTTAAATACACCAGTATATTTTTTCAACAATACCTCCAATTTACTACTACGCTCCTCCACTTCCAACTATATAAGTGGTGCCTCTTTCCGTTCAACTTCAAATTGTAGCAAACAAAGCTAAACTTTATCTAAAGGTCACTTTATATTAAGTACAATGAGCTCCAGATCTTTTGAAAAGTCGTCATCAAGTCTAAGCCTTTGACCATTCACCTCAAATGACATAGTAAAATTTGCTCAATCACAAAGGACTGGACCAAGAGTCCTCAACCATTGTACCCCCAGCACTACATCTACTCCCTTAATATCACTAGGATATAATGTAACTTCACCAATATACCCTTGTATCTTTAGTAGCACATTCCTACAAATTCTAGTGCATTGCAATTGGTCTTCATATGCTTCTATTACTGAGAAAATGGACACCCTTTCAATATTGTAATCCACTCTCTTAACTGCTTTATGGCTTATAAAATTATGAGAGCTATCACTATCGATCAAAACTACTACCTTTCTGCCTTTAATCGTCCCCTACACCTTCATTAAATGAACTGAAGATACGCCAAAAAGTGCATTTATAGAGATTTTAGGAGAATGCTCCTTATCTTCTTCAATTTCCACATTTTCCTCAACCTCCCCTTCATTAATTTCCTCTTCTAATTGTAGCAAGAAAACTCAAGGATTGCTACATTTGTGACCTAGATGAAACTTATCATCACAATTGAAGCACAGACCTCACGGATGCCTAGATTTCATTTATTCCCATGTCAAACGCCTACCGAGTAATCTCATAACATCTTCAAATTTCTACATCACTTCTCCCTTTTGCTTATCTCTTCACCCAAGCATAAGAACTTTTTTTCCTTCTGTGATAGCAGGTAATTCTCTGTGACTATCAAAATGATTCCATTTTGTATACCCTTGCTACAAATATTTTCCTTTCTTCTCTATCTTTCGTGCCAATTCCATAGCTTCCCATAAAGATGCTGGCCACAAGAGTTTCGGCTCAACTCTTATTTCATCCTCCATACCACCAATAAAGCTTCCTAAAAGAATCTGATCTGGCCATCAGAATCACCCTATTGGATAATTTTTCAAATTCCTTTAGATTCTGAGAAACTGATCCTTGTTGCTTGAGCTTAGACAGTAACTCATTGAAATCAGCATAATTACCATATCCAAATCTATTACATAATGCCTGAGAAAATCCTGACTAATCCCGTTGGTTGTGTGCTCTTTTATACCATTGGAACCAGAAAGCAGCTTCATCATCGAAATAATAAATAGTCAATGCTACTTTCATCCAATCTGGTACCTAATGCAAATCAAAGTATTTTTCCGCACGAAACAGCCAAGGCAAGAGATTTGCACAAGAAAAAAAAAACAGGAAAATCCAACCAACCTTGAGCCAGAAGCCACTTCGACAAATTTGTTTCTCTTTCTACTTCCTCAATCTTAATTGGTTTTTGTGAACTCTCTTGATTAATAGAAGTTTGGCCTTGCCTTGATTCTCCACTCTTAGATTGTGTTATTAACTCGAGGATTTGCTCCAATCTATACTCCAAGAGCTCCAACTTGCCACGAATCTATAATTGCAACCCCTTTTGAACTTTTGAACATGCAATTCAAGCTTATCGATCCGCTCATCATGATTATGATTGCCTCCAGCCATCACTTGATACTGAAATCAATCTCAGATTAGTCGATCATTCTTGCTCTAATACCTTGTTAGGAATTGAATTTTGGGTAGGCTAGTTCGAGCTCGCCTAATCTCTCGAAACTTATTGACAGGAATTTTACATAGAAAAAATACCCTTTCATTATAGATTTTGATTATTTATATTATATTTGATATACTGAAATCTCTTCTTAATACACGACCCTAACTAAATCCATATGACATCATAGCTCAATATTTTTACACTTCTCATAAATGATTTAACAGAAATATATCATCGCTAACTCATAGAACTCAAACTCTTCCAAGGTACATCTGTTTATAATTCTTTCTCTGTTTGGAGCGTAATACTCTATGCTAACATAGTGTGCACAGTTTGAGATGCTGATTAAAGGCAACATGGCTAGCATAGGCAAATGACAGTGATGAGAGTTGGATGATGATGGCTTTGCTAGGCGTGAAGAAGAAGAAAATGAGATTTTTCAACAAAAAGTGTGTCTGTGTGTTTTCTAGCGAATGACAATGAAGATCAGCAGCAGAACCAAGTGATTTTGTTGGTGCAACAACCAAGGGCTAGTGCTATCACCAGCAACAAGGAAGAAGATGGGTTTTTAACAGCAGTGTTTTTCCTAGATTTTGCCAACTAAAAGGAAGGATCTGATGCTATGACATTTTGTCGAAGGTCGGAACCATGAGAAAGTTCCATTGGATGAAACAGATTGGCCAATAGATGGTCAGCCATAATGACTGCTGGTGTCTAGGAATGTAAGTCGAGGCAAGTTCAACCCAAACCTGGCTGCCCAAACCTAAATTTCATGCAAGGGTGAGAAGCCATTATTCAACCCAAATGCAAACTTGCACCTACTTAGGGTTAGAGGCAGATAAGGAGGTTGGACAACCCGTTCCAACCCAAACTCGTATCCCTTTATTAAAAAAATAAATAAAATAAAAATATGCCCTTGCAACCCTATTCTTTGAATTAAACTTTGAAGAATTAGACATAGTGGAGGTGCACTAGTTGATGGTTGGGTTGCTCCATATTACATGAAAGAAATTTATCTCTGAGAAAATCTTTGATGAAATCTTCTACTGTCTATCTATTTCTAATGCAGCTGCAGTTAAGTTGATATTTAATTTTTTGTTTATATAAAGATCCATATAGTTGAATTTCTAGTTGCCCACTTGTTTTTAATATAGTTGCATTGTAGTTCGCAATTTTTTTTTTAGAAACAACCTTATAGTTGGACCTAATGGATGTCTTGGTTATTTAGTCATCCATGTTTAGTCAATTTGTCAGTTCTAGATTTTATGCCTGTGATTGGGCTCAACATATCTGTATCTGGGATCCTCTCTAAAATCTATACAACATTTGTGTGACAAATCCAAGTTCCTACTAAATCAATTAATGTTTAGAAGTAATGATGATAGTAAATTGAAAAGCTGAAAAGCTAAGGACCACAAAATTTGCTTCTTTTTCTTGATAATTTTGTCTTTTATATGCAATTTTGCCCAATATTTTGAGTATTTATTGCCTAAATACCCAACTATATGCATGTGTTTGTCTATCTTTTGGTTGATTATGAAGGACTAAAATGTCATATTGTGTGTGTAGTGTGTGAATCTTTTGGTTGATTTTGAAGAACTAAAATGTCATGTTGTATGTGTGTACTAACAAGTTGCTTTTGTTCTTTTTTATGCTGTTGACTTGAATTGAAAATAGTTTATCTTAGAAATATTTTTTGCAGAAAATTATATTTTATTATTTGAGTTTGATGATTTGACATTATATTCTTTGAGTTTGATGCTTTTGACTATATTTTGTGGTTTGAGTTTGATAGTTTGAGTTTAATGGTTTGGATATTATGTGAATTAATTATATATAGTATATGATTCATTATTTAGTTTATTATAATCTTTCAACCAAAACTCAAACCCGAAGTCAACCCGCACATGTAGGGTTAGGGTTAGGTTGGGAAAAGATTATAAAAGTGAGGATTATGTTTGAGTAAACTCAAACCCTCCCCAACTCATCTGACTTGCACCCCTACTAGTGTGAGCAGGTAGGGTTTCCCTAATGGAAAAGATGATGCATCACTTCCAACGCATCACAGTACACTAGAGCAAATACACATGACCCATTTTGGGTGATTCCAGAGTCTAATTTGGGTATTTTAAGTGTCGATTTTCATGTTTTTAGTGCTGTGAACGCGATGCTGGAGTCAGATTGGACAATTTTGGAGTCAATGATGTGGAATTGATAAGCTGTGCAAATCAAAGGTAATTTGGTGATGATTAGTGATCCTGAGTGATAGATCTGTATGTTTTGAGGTGTTGTAGAGTTTATAGATAGTATAGATCAAGTGGATAGTGCATCATTAGTGTGATCAAGGTGGATCACAGTGATCATGGTTGATTAGAGTAAATCTGATTTAATGCAGCAAATATTTGAGTAGATCTGAATTTGATCATGTTGTTTGGAGGTTAATTATGCACATGAATGTTTTAGATTGAGGTGGAGCAATGGACTTTACAGATGATGCACTACAATACAGCATTATTAGGTAATTTATCTATGTGTGCTAGATAAAGATGGTATATGAAAAGAACAAGGATTAGATGATGATTTTTTTGTATTCCATAATGGATAGTAGTTGTGCTCTTGAGACTATGATTAGCAGTATAAGATGGTGAGTCCTATAATTATGATCAACAATGGACGTGAGAAAGCCTTAGAGTCCTGAGACTATGATAGTTTAGAAAACAGATATAATAATGTAAACGTGGTTTGGTAGCGAATGCACAAGTGTTCCATGGATGAGTGCATGGTTGGTTGCACTAGTACGCAGGTAACATATAGTTTGGCATGTTTGCATGTGTGCAATTTGGCACTTGTGTGGTATGTAGGAGCTGATGGAACTAATGTGCATACAGTGGAGTATGGCTTAGCATACATGTGGAGAGACGATGAGTATAAAGATAGATTGAGCTATAATACTCATGTGATCATCTAAGCAAATGAGTATATTGTAGTTAAAGAGTTGAATATGGATAATAGTCAAAAAGTAATCAGATCTGGCCAATCTAATGTGTGGGTGGTGACAATACAAGTGGTGTGCAAAGGTGATGACCTATCAGAGGTGCAACAAGATTCGCAAAAGAAGCTTTAAGAAAAGATAAGGAAGATAGTGAAATGTACATTGAAAATTAGTCTTCTTGTTCTTTGGTTGTAACTATGTGATCTCTTCAAATGCTAACAAGATGGAAGAGATGGAGCCATAGGATGTACAATAATCGATTGTGCGGACATTTTAAGTGGAGATGTGGGTCATGCTAATTTGAACATGATAAATGATGAACTAACTGATGGAAAAATAAGATTGATTTGCAAATTGTACTAATAGTAGTTTAATCTTCAAGAGTTGACTTGATGTCTGTAAAATGCAAGCTAAGGTGAAAATTTGTTAGGTTTTTATATCTTATATTCTGCAAAATCTTTAGTAGGTCTATATATATAAATAAGCCTAGGAGAATCCATGTATGAAAGGCTGCTAAGGAAACTATATTGAAGTTTCAATTAAAGATTCAATAGGAAAATTCTAAAATTAAGATAAGAGAGTCATCATATAGATCTTAGTCCTAGATAAAAGTGAACAAGGGGGTTATCAGAGTGTATTGATTAAAAAATATGCATTAGGCATGCATAAGATATATGCGAGACATCTAGATTGTATTTTTATAACCTATTTTCATAGTAGATCATAATCTCTCCCACCGAAATTTTTTTCCTTTTGAAACTTTATAGCTTCCACAACGAAAGCCAACAGAAAACTAAACAACAGGAACGCAAAGGCAAGTTGGGGCAAAATACTGCTTTCTCAGGGAGCAAGTACATAATAAAATCTTTATCAGGGAGGAGGTACACAATAAAATCTCATTGTTATTTCAGTGATTCCATTTTTTTGTCAAGAAATAAACATAATTCCTAAATTAGGCTAATTTTGATCATAGCTTCGTTTTTACCCACAATTATAGAAACATAAAAACAAGTCAAGAGTAGTGATGGATTTCATTCATATTGGGGCAAACGATGATGATAAAAAATAATCATGAACATTTTAAAAAACAAAAATGAATCGTCTAATTTATGGAGAATGTAAACAATAATACACAGCTCCCACTTGCACACTAATACCCAAAAACCCAGGGGTATAAGGGAAAAAAGGAAAAAGAACAAAGAATATGAAGCACAACCGCATATCTAAGAGCACACAGCCTGCTACAATGCAGCGATATGAAATGATCAAACTTCCCCACATTCATCGCAAGAAAACTACTGCCGCCTTATGTGCCTTTGGATGCCAATCCATCAACATTAGAAGTGCATGACTGGTCAGTTTCCTTCAGAAAGCCGCCAGTGCAAAGACATCATTGCAGATAGAAGCAATTGGATTACATGGTAGCAATGGGGTCCTATATTCCATACAAAGGAAAGATATCAGTTGAAGAAAATAGGGACGATCATAAAATAAAGTTCGTTGTGCCACTTTCTCCAATATTCCATCAAATGACCAGAGAGGAGTTAGAATGTCAAAAACCAACACAAGCTCTGAACCACTGATTTTGAAAGCAGTCTCAGACCAACTGCATCAACAATCTAGGGACGTGGGTTAGATTGTTTTTCGCATACTAACATGACCCGTCATTATCAGTGGCTGAGAAATCAACATGCAATTATTTTGGCAAGGTATGGCATTGTTGGCATCTGACTGATGCATATTTCAACAATGTTGGAAAAGGCTTTCATTATAGGGCATTGATTCAATGTACCTAGGTACAAAGTGTACCTTTTTCTTAAGATCCAAACTAATTATGCTACTTATTCTTATATTTTTTTTTATTATCCAAAAAAATATCTTTATTAAAAATTTGAATGAGCCGCAATACATACAAAATTGTAAGACTATTTTAAAATAATTTTTTGAATGCTGAAGCTTAAAGGTACATGGTCTAACCAAGTACATTGAACAATTACCCTTCAATATAGCTGTATGTATATCACATGCAGTGGTAAGAGTTTTGCTCACCTTTGCAGTTAGGTTTGACACTGCCAGCTGGAACTTTTCTCTTGTTTTTGCACCAGCAACATGCCCAGCCTTTGCCACCTTAGTAAAAGCACCATTCAGCCATGCTGTTCCAGCAGATACGTACCTGTTAAAGGAAAAGGCAAAAGATCAAAACCAAAAATTTGTATAAATGTCACCCCCAAGTGCATATTGACCAATGAACCATATGAATGCTAATTGTGCGAAGACCACTGTCAAAGCTGTTGCCTGGTTTTGAAGTACACAGCTAGTTTTTAATTGACTTCTAGCATGAATGCATATATTTTTCAACTGACTTTAGCCTGAATGCATTTTCTAAGTTATGCTTCCATAAGTTAGCATTAATATCTTCCGATTTTATGTTAAAATAAGTTTGGGTGTTGCCATATACCATAGAAATTTATTTTATGTTAAAATAAGATTGGGTGTTGCCATATACTATAGAAATTTATCTATATTTTATGGATGTCATTTTCGATGCTTTTCTGGAAATACATAACCAAATGGAGCAGGATTCCTAAAAATTGTTGACTAAAAAAAAATACTAGGACCAAACTTTGGTTCATTCCGTCTACTGGGCATCAAGGCAGTTTTGTCTTTAACCACCTCAATGCTAACCCCCAATCAAGGAACATTGAATCACTGCTCCAGCCAGTCAGCAGTACACAGGTGTTGCAGCATCCTTGATCTGAGGGTATGCAAGCATCCATAACTGTTCTGATCTCAAAATGAGACAATAGCAACTCATGCATGTCTCTGCAATTGTACTGTTTGAATTTGTAGAATGTTTTCAGGCAAGCAATGAAAATTTTGAAGGAAAGTTCCATCGCATAGGTTTCAAGCCAATGCAAAGGGTGAAATCCATCAGATCAATGCATTGGGTAGTCAATCCCCAGAATCTATTTTTTGAGTAATTGATTTGTTATTGCTGCTTGAACGACACAAAGGCACAGAGCTTTTACTCAGAGGACTCCCCTTTATACCTGTTTGTTTTCACAGCTGATCCTGTATCATTCAACTTCTGCTCTGCTACAGTCAATGCCGCCATGGTTTTATCTGACACATGCAACCTTTGATCAACAGATTTGACTTTCTCATTAACAACTGAGATGCCCACGGTTATTTTCTCTGTAAGCCCAATTCGTCTATCAAAAGAAATGACTTTAGCAGATGCATTGGCTGTCAAGCGATGCTTCTCATCAAAAGCTCTAGCCTTGTTCATGGCTTCTTGTCCAATAGCTGAACCCTTTGCAAGCATGCCCGTTACAACAGTTTGAGCTTTACTCACATACACCCGTCCATTAGCAGTGGGAGAAGAGTTATTCTTTGGCTGCATAAAAAGGGGCAAAACACATAATTGGGATGTAGTCGATAAACAACACAAAATTATTACAAAGAAAAAATTATTACAATCCTTGCTCTAAATGCTTACTAAAGGCATGGAGGCAAATACAGGTTGAAAACCAGTCATCAGGACTACACAAGAACCTCCACACAGAAAGGTTAGGCGCATTTATTATCTGGAACCAATTGAAGATAGATGGATTTAAACTAACCACCTATAACTTTCCCTAGATAGGGTTGTTAGAAAAAAACTAGATGCTAGATGTTAGCAGCTATCCTACTCTGCAGTTTCAAGAATATGCCCAGAAAATTAAATACACATACATCAGTAACATCACCAATCCTCATCATTTTAATCATAGAACTTTGCAACTGCAATAAGTGAATGGTAATATACTGATGCTAAATTGAAGACATCAATACCTGAACATCTAATGCATAATCCTCAACAGGACTTATGCTTAGAGTTTGTTCTACCTCTGGTGGTTCCTGCAAGAAATAGCACAAGACATAAATAGACAACACAGACACAAAAAGGAGACACTTCAAGATATGTATTGTTACACAAAAAGGAGACACTTCAAGATATGTATTGTTGAGTCATAATTTGGTGCCCACTCATACCTCAATTTTTGGGATGTAGTTTTCAGCACGAGTTATTGTCACTGTCTGATCTACTATCGTAGCACCCTGCATTAACCACAGCGAAACACTTAATTATTGTTTAATGATCTATGCATGATCCAAATGACCTAACACTGGAAATATGGGATGCAAAATGGACCCTACCATCTAAAGAGCCGTCAATCTTGGCAAGGAAAAGCCTAGCAAGGAACAGGAGAACACCTACAAATAGACACTTTTTTTGGCTTTTATGAATAAGCAGCTTTTTTCACCAAGCAAATGTGGGAGGGAGGGAAATATCTTTGGTGAATGTACGTTGGAGATAATTTAGTGTTGGAATACAAATTATCTAGTTCTACAGTTGTCTATCATATCCTTAGGAGGGAATGAATATATCTTCTGTTATCACCTGCAACTATTTGAATTTATCAATTTAATAACAGGTCAGTAGTCAAAATGGTATCTGGAAAGAGAGAATGAAAATAGTTCCTTTATCTTCTTGCTACCCACAAAGGACCTTGAATATTGGCATTATATCTCTGAAACAGAGAGCCTCCCTCAAACAACCCGGTAGCTGATTCTTTCCCATAAATTCAGCTTCCAGCAGAAAGGTTCATCACCAGAGATGCCAATCAAATGCCTAGAAGGAAAAAAAAAAACTATCACAATTTCTTGATGATAGTTGAGTAACAGGCTGCATGCCTCTTGCAGTGGCCAGCAACCAGGCGATGCAAGCATGATTCATCTGCCCAGTCATTTAAGAAACGAGTCACCATACATTGTTGACTTGAAAACAAACACCCGTTTCTATACCTGCTTCGGTTAACTAGTCCTTTGTTTCATTCCATATGTGATCGATGATTTGTCCTTGTTCATTTACTGGTATAAAACATCACAAGAATTTTACAACTGATAACATGATTCAATGATTACGTTCAACTAGCTAGCTCATAGTTTCATGACTTCATTCAAATGTTAGAACATTTCAGGACATGCAACCATGAGAATTCTATGGGATATACCAGGGACAAAAAGATTCAACCAAGAGAAATCCATGCCATAATGAAACCACAAACCGGCCCCAATGACCCACAACTTCACTGTACAGATCCACATCGACAAACTAATCTTGCAACACCAAAGAAGCAGCATACATATCTACAAATGATATAACCAATGCTAATTTGCAGAGAAAACAATAGTTTCCCAATTAAGAATTTAACAGGATAGTGATGGCATATCCTAAATGTCTCCCTCGCCAGGCATTCACATTTCAAAGTTATTGTATATGCACCGAGCAAAATAATCATAAGTGCAAATAACTATTGCTCAAAACTCAAGGCCTGATTAATGTTCAGAACTGACCAATAAGCCAGCATTTTCAACCTAAATCGAGAGGCTAGAAAAAAGGGAGCAATTGCCATTTTATCGCTTTCAAAGTGGTGCTCAGATCTGTTATCGTCTTGTGTGAAATCAATGAAGCATCCAACAAAGCTCGTTTACAACATAAATCGATATTTTTCACGCATTATCATCAACAACATCTACACCATTAATCAACGAAGTCTAAAATTACCAAGGCGAAAGTATTTATAGTTTAAATACAAAAGATAGCAGAACACACTGATAACAGCAATGCGATTTCCAAAGCTCTCGAGTCCTTAAACGTGACAAATGCAGTCTTGGATCCCCCAACGCCGCCGCCCCTAAATTCCCACAAAATCCAATTCATCAGAAACAATCAATCCGAAAACACCGAAATAAAAGCAAATACCACGCCCAAAGCCTCAAACAAAACCTAATCAGCATAAAAAGCGTAGAAGCAACACGATGTCTAGAACTAACCAAAAAAGTGAACAAGAAATCGTCCAGAAGGCTTGAAACAAAAAATAGCAGCAGTTTTCTAGTCGCACAAAAAAAAATACAATATCCTTAGAGAAAGTGCTAAAAATTAAACAGAAACAAAATAGAAATAAAGAAAGATATAAGTGAAAAAAAGGAGGAAAAAACTAACTTTTGGATCTCTATGTGTTCGATGTCGCCGGAAAATGAGAAGAACTCTTTGATCTCCCTCTCCCCAGCTAGATCTGAGATATGCCCAACTTGAACTGTCCTTGTCTAGAAAAAATTATAAAAGCCTAGTTAGATTGAAGTACATACGTTGAAGAGAATATGAAAACAAGATCTGGAAATCTTATATCCGGAACAAAAATGGAATTTCTTTAGCATTAATCACTACCTGCATTTTCATGAATCTGCCGCAGCAGCTGCGCTCCTCTCTGTCTCTCAGCTGAGAAAATTCCAAATAGGGAGAAAGGCAGCAGAGAGAGAGGAGGAGGAGAACGTTTGGTTTCTGCAAGCCTCCTTATTACTAAAACGGCGAAACTAGCACCATCAGATGACAAAATATCGTTCTCTTCGTTTTATCGGCCATTTTCTCGGTACCGAGCTTTCTAGCAATTTCGAAACTTGTTTTTTAATATCGATTTTTATATTATCGTAATTTGAGTCGACTCTTATTCAAACTTAATACACTCCTGCATTAATAAAATTCCAAAAGTCATCCACATTAGCATTAGATTCATCTACTCTTTTAAACTCAATTAATTTTTCTTCTAACTGCACCACAAATGCATATTATGATATAATAAAAATATATCTTTTACTTAGAAATTTTAATATAACTATTTTTTATCATTTTATAAGTGTAAAAAAGGTGAAATTTTAATAGACTATAAATTTAGATAAAGTCATGTATAATATAAAAGATTAAGTAAATAATTTTGACTAAATCTAGTCAATTTTATTGGGCTATTGGATGTAATCTTGTTATTTTTTACCCATTAAAGTTATAATAAAAAGTCTTAAGATAATAAAATTTTAATAAATATAAATTTACACAAAGTGATTCATAAATATAAGATACTATAGATAGAGTGTCTGTCTAGTAAATTTTATTAAATTATTTAATATAATCTTATTTTCATGTGACCCAGGTAATAATCCAATGAAATCCCAATTTATCGTTAGCTAGTTCTATAATTACTTGTTGAACTACTAATTTTAACATGATTTTAATTAAAAACTAATGTTAGATATAATTCTATATCCATATTATATAAAAGATTACTCTTGTCTATTATATAAAATTCAACAATAATAAAATATTCGAGTTAATTAATTTATGTAATTTTTATATTTGACATGCAATTCAATTTTTTTTTAATGTTGTCATTCGGACGAGTTTTTTACGGAAATAGATATTTCCTTGCATGATACTGATAATCAGATTTGATTTTTGTTAATCACCGAGACGAGCTTACCAAGTCGCGCAGTAAAAACAAACTTCTCACGAGATATATGCGAGATTCGTCGCGGTGGCTTTTGCCAAACTCCCCCTGCACTTCCGTTGACGACTTTCTTGCGTTGGACTCCTTAGTTTGTTGTCCACCGCTTAAAGAACACGGCTATGCTCTTACAAAGCATGCAAAGACACAGTTGTACTGAAATCCACACCGTCCATGCGGCTGAGCCATCTGTTTATATACCATATTTTAAAATTTTAACATTCTATGCTCTGTTAACTGTCCAATTTTTGCATTTTTAATACCACCTGCTATTTGATATCAAGCATCTTATTTGTGTTGGAGGACGAGGCGTTGGCACTTTGGACTCTCATTCATCGGCTGATTTGAGGCAATCATCCTAGCAAGGCATGGGAACATGGCGGTGGCAATCTTTCCTCCTCTCGTGCCGCTAGCCGGTCATACACCAGAATCTTTTTAAACCAGGCCTAGCCAGCTTTTGTCAGCTCACTCAAGAGAATGCTCCTTTTTTGCGCGAAAATTACATGGGGTAATCATAACTTTATAATAAATTAATACATAGTTCAAGAATGGGTGTGATACGAGCGTTGTTCCAGACATCATTCGTGTTCTTTGAATTGAATTGGAAAGTATAGTGAAAATAAATTTAAAAAAAAATCATTTCTTGGTTGGCAGGAGTGTACCGAAATCATTAGCGGCACAGTAGAAGACGTGGGAGATTCGGCAAGTCGTACACATGCGAAAGACATTAATAAGAATTTCGATGACGCCAGGAGAACTCGTTGCCACGAAAATTTTCATTCTCC
Source organism: Pouteria campechiana (assembly GCA_036873735.1). NCBI lineage: Eukaryota > Viridiplantae > Streptophyta > Magnoliopsida > Ericales > Sapotaceae > Pouteria > Pouteria campechiana. The sequence goes on along the minus strand of JAYJMB010088575.1, from coordinate 662 downwards.
ATCGTCGATCTCTATAACAAATCTATTTATTATTATTATTATTATTTTATTTATTTAAATTTTATTCACTTTATATATTCTTTGTTCAACTCCATTCCACGCATGGCCTCCATTGAATGATGGATGAATAGTACCAATGAAAATGATTAGTTTGGTAGAACGGAGGGTTTGGGATTGGTTTTAGGTATAAAACCCCAATTAGAAAAACGAGATGGATAAGGAAAATAGCCAACGAACTCCAGGTCACATCGTCACTCCCATGTTAATGTGGGTTGTTGGCTAAGAAAGCTGAGATCAGCGAGCCCCACGCCAGTGTCCGCAGTGGATAGGGATATGATGTGAATATTTTGTCACGATACGTAATGGTAGGCATTCATATAGGACGCTCTTGGACCTACAGATATACGTAGGCAGAATTGCTTGGGCTGAAATTTTGGCTTCAATTTTCGGACGGAAATATTTTTCGCTGGAAATTATCTTTCGAATGGGTGATCGTAGTTTTTTTTTTATTATTTTTTTATCCTTTGTTCTTAATGTATGTATCTTCCATTTTCAAAGCAGTTGGTTAAATGACCCAAATGACTGGCATCATTTAATTTAAGTAATTTTTCAACAAGGTCGCCTAAGATGACTCTTTCAAAATATAAATTAGTTATTATTTG
>JAYJMB010088574.1:0-11468 GCA_036873735.1 Pouteria campechiana | reverse complement strand
CTTAGTCTTTGGGAGCTATATTACTGTTTGGACCCTCCACCCTCGTTGTTGATAGCTACACCCCCTCCACCTTTCCAACTTTAGAAACGCTTTCGTCCAGCACATGGGAATTCAAGAGTTGGAAGATTGGAAAGTTGGCACTTACCCACGTTGCCTGAGCACTAAAATAAAAAAGAAAGATAGTCCTTCATTAAATCTGTCGGTAGGGTTCTACCCTTCCAGCTTCTCAGCTCACAGTTGGCTCATGCCGTCCCATACCAAATCTGACCTGAATCACGTGCAATCCACTTGCTAGTCTATTATTAATCCGATTCTGATTACGTACTAACAATAATGGGGCGGATTCCCTTTCTCAGTATGTTTTTCTCTTTCTATATGAATCTGCTACAGCTGTATATCTATTATTATATTTCTATTGGTGATATTTTCAGCTATTGTCCGGTCACGTGTTTCAGGAGTTTCGTGGCCAGTGAGCTGTCCTCTATTTGCCACAATCACCTTCTCACCGCTCCTGATGCTGATGTGGCATATGTGAGTAACAGTTGGCAGCAGCAATTTGTTACCAACGGGGTTGATTGATGGGACGCAAAGCAGATAGATGACTTTGTAACCAACCAAATGAGGCTGGATGCCAGTTTGTTTATTAAACCTTTATTTTACTATTGGTTGGCCTTAAAGACTGACTCACATACTTCCGCTATGACTGACGAATTAACCAATCAATTTCAATGGGAAGTGACAAGGGTTTATGCACGATTTTCCCTATGCCTGAAGTGAATCTTATAAACTCTTAATTTGCAACTTGAAGGTTTTTTTTTCTTTTTCTTGTTCTTTTTTTAGGGGTTGGGTTGGGGGGGGCCACGGTATCTCAATCTCTTGTACCTTCACACTGCACACACTCGTTGCCTGATTATATGCATACTACGAATTACTCAGTGTGGATTCGAAATGGCAAAGTGGACTCACATATGCGTAATGCTCACGCTGTTTATGAAAGATTTGGGAAGTAGAAACGTGCGTTTACGTATTCAAAATTGGAGGTCAAGGATTTAGAATGCCTGTCGAGTGACACAAATTGGAGAATGGCTTGGAGGCCACGACCATGACCCTGACCGTATGGAACACGCTTGGGCTACTACTCCCATTACCAGCTCGATTTCCCAAAAGCCTAATGTCTTATCCCGCTTGATTTAGCTGTCTGTGATTTTTGGGGCAATTGGCTGAAGCATACACGCACAACGTGTCATGCTTCATTGTAAAGATACCACCAGTGAAAAGGCCATTTGACCACCCAAAATGCCATGATCACCACTGAAAGTGTTGAAAAAGCTAACTAAGGAATATGAAAGAACAAAGTGCTCAGGAGAGCATAATCCTTTGCCTAATGATTGACACAAATGATTGGCTTTTCCGATGACTAGGTGCAACTTTTATTTGGGATATAAATGACTCCATCCAATTAATAAATAAAAATAAAACAAATAAATTTTTAATCAAGATACGATCAATAATAAAAAAATATAAGTAACGACGAAAAAAATACAACTGTTAAGGGAGTTTTGGAAGGGATTCATGTAAGCAAAACCCTGTGGCCCTATATTCCATCCATTACCCTTTAAATATCAGCTTCGGAAATTAACTTATATCTAAAAATGAATAAGAAATTCAAAAAATCATCCCTAAACGGCCACCAATACTAAGCATTTATCTTTGAAATCCCTGCTAGGTCCACAGATCAATAATATTCTTTCATCTCGATTCATCAAAGTGATAGGATGAAACATTATAATGGGCACAACCACATTCGAATGGCAAATGCTTGATCTTCACTTTTGCCGATGTAGAGCTTTACCAAATTCTTTAAAAGAAATGGAAAGGAGAGAGAAAAATAAAAGCTGCAAAATTGGAGAAAAAAAGGAAATGATGTCATAAAATAGAGAATAATAATTGAAAATAAAATTAATAAATACTAAAGAGATAGACTGTTGCATGAAAGAAAGGGAGTGATAATAGAAAATATAAATAATAATGCAGAAGAGCATGATCATGGAGTGGGTAAATCAACATCATCACTACAAGGAGTAAGCTATTTCTCACCTGAGTGAAGTCAGCTATATGGATCCTATTGCATCATTCATGTAGATCTTAGATTGCATCCTCAATAAACACAAGCACTTTCACATCATTCCTAATAACCTCTAAACATGGTTCTTTATGGCCTTCATTTAGCTCTCTTGTGGCCTTCTACTTTAATAAATATACTTCTAACTTATAACCGGTGTCATTTCTAGTCTCCATTTCACATGATCACTCCTTATTGGTGCAGTTTCTACTCGGGGAAAGAAGGAAAATGAATTTCCCTCAATGTTCCTTGTTACCGAAGGGGATCTTAAAGTATAAAATCAACATTTCCACTGCACTGTCCACTCAATACGAGGCTAATCTGAATTTTGGATAGAGATAATTCCATGATATAAAGCTTTCACTTGGATGAGATCCTGATGCACTGGTACACACAATCAGATCACCAGACTGCCAGAACTAAAAATAGGCCAAAGAAATACCTGTGAAGTCCAGAGTGACAGGCTCACCATCAGATCTGCCTTGTTCACCAAATGGGCTTGATACTCAAAAATCATTGTATGGAAATGAGGCAGACCAAACCTGAATTTTGAGGTCTTTTGAGTAACAATTTCTGACGTTAGGGTCCACCTGAGTCCCCAATAGTACTAATATTTGACTCAAAGCAACAGACAGAAGAGCGGGATCTGTTCCACCCTACAAGATTTCCTGTCCCCCTTTAGATCTCTCTCTCACAGGTACTCCCTGTATGACAAGTTAAAATGATAAGAAATGGAAAATAAATGAAAGATCATACAAGTTGGAAAACATCAGCATAAACTTATCATAAGAAATAACCACCACCCCAGCAAGCATGCATGCAAAATGCTAGACAATGCATTCATCAATAAATGCATATGCCCATTGTCCACATGAAAATACATGGAAACAAACAATCGGGAAGTTTAAGATTGACCCTTGAGGCGGGTCAGATGCAAATAACTAGGAAACTCCTTGTCTAAGCCAGCCAAAAGTGCCGACTCTCACCAGCGTGCAAACATGCAAGCTTGCTACCATTGGTGTGCAAGATAACGTTATGGAAACAGTTTCATGTGCAACATCTGGCATGCATCACAAGATGCATCTGAAAATCCCTCATTCTGATGCCCCATGCAGCCCAATCAATGGAGGGCTTGTCTGCACAAAGTATTTTGCTATATTTCTAGCAACACATCCAGAGTTATAAGCAGTTCAATGGTCATAATATAAACCGCAAATGTAAAATCATAAGAGTTTTTACACTGGAAATTCCATGCTGCTGTTTCCATTAACGCAGAGACTAAGCATAGTCTATTGATCTCTTCCATCATCCCCCAGTGGAATTCATCAATGGATGGATTCACACTTGGCACCGAGAGAGATTCACCTTGTCCCTTGAGCCATCTGCTACCTAGGCCTGATACCCATGTATTCCTACCTAGTCTTTTGGATATTCAGATTCTCAAAGCCACAAGAATAAGTGAGGTGCACAAAAAAGATGACTGTCAGATAAAATAAATTAACCTGCTTGTATCATTGTCTGTTGTCATTGTTGTTGTTGTTGGATTGTCACGGTTGTATATAGCAAAGGAATAACTAGCCAACCAAGAAAACATTCTTCTTGTACATATGTGAAAAAATTACATGCCAAGTCAGTGAAGCAAAAAAAACAAAATAAAGCTTCAAAAATTCTGAATATTAAGATAGAGAGTCAAAAGATAGTGAAAGATATAATTAGATTCAGAACTGAATATATTGCATCAATTCAAGAGAAGTAGCAACAAGTAGAAATGATGAGGAAAAGCATAGTTAATGTTTAACCATATGCAATGGAAATTAAGAATTGCACCAATTAAAAGCTGATTTAAAATGGAAGGCTTTATTACAGGGTGTTTGGTTGGGTATAAAAGGAGAGGATTGTTTTTTTTAAACTCTCCTTGATAAGGCATTTATCTCCCTTTACTACCATCCAAGCATATTTCGGCACTCCTCCATTAACTCTTTATCTTTTCAATAGCTGAACAAATCTTTCAATCATTAATCATATCTTTTCTGCTGTCAATAATGTATTTTCCATTATCATCATACATGGAAAGACGACAATCATATCCATCAAAACTGAAAATCTCAAGAATAAATTATTCTATTTATATGTCCCCTAAACAAAAATTATAAATGTCACAACCCAGACCCAAAAATAGCATAATTAAATTCCATTCATAAATCTAGGAGTAATTATACCCAAGATCTATCGCACTAGAGATGAAACATAACCACAAAAGCAACCACAATAACTCACAAAAGATGGAAAAATATTAAAATTATACTAAAATCTTATAATAAAGTCAAGTACAATCCTTTAATTTAAAAACAGAAATACAACAACTATTCTCAAAATCTCTCTCATATAAAACTTTGCCCCATTTATCCCCATGTCATGACTAATGCCCTCCATGAGCGGCATTCTCTATAAAAAAAAAAATGATAATATTGTGGTGAGTCACAGCAACTCAGTAAATAAAATAAATATAACTAGCACATGTGATAAAATACTAGTAACACCACACCACGTATCACAATCTGTCTGGTTTGATAGACCGCAACATCAATTTAGGGAGATACTTCTCATTCCCTCCATGTTGCTTATTCAAACATCTCTATCTGATTATCATCTCGTCAGATCAACGCCTCAAATCATATCCTGACTAGTTTGTCGAACTATAGTAGTGATCTAGGGAAATACCTCACATCCCATTACATGTTATTCATCAAACCTCATGATCTAGCCATCGTCACAACATATCAACACCTTAGATCATATCTTGATCAGTCTAATGGATCACAACATCACATCTAGGGAGTTAAATCACATCTCTTCACAGTTCTCCACTCAAATCTCATGATCTAGCCACATCTTAGACAATCTAACCTTTTTGTTGGATCCAAAACGTCCAAAAACCTCAAGATCAACTATCTGATCATCCAAATCGGAGATCATGGGGTCTAGAAATCATCAAATTAAATATGGCCTTCAACATTAAATCCAAAATGTCCAAAAATCCCAAAATCGACCATCTGATCATCCAAATTGAAAATCGTAGAGTTCAAAAATCACAAAATTATTTTTGGCCGTCCGTGCATCTCCCTCATAGTGTTGGGCTCACTATAGCTCAAATTATTATTCACCTGCACTATTCACATGCACTGTTCATGTGCACTGTTCGGAGCACTATTCAGATACCAAATTTTCCCAAAAAAAAAAAAAAGATTTTTCTTGCATCTTTTGATTTCCAAACTTCTGGAAATCCATACGAAAGTGACAATGATATTAACTACTCATTCAGTGTGGTCAATTTGCAAATTCATAGTCAACAAACACCAAAATTGATGAAATTTTCATAATCCAAAAATTATCAATTTAACCATCCAAACAAAATAATCTAACCCAGAGATTGCAACCCTAGGTAAATACCAATATGAAAAGAACATTCAACAATTCAGATCTCATAAAAATATTTCACGGCATCTTTCATGAATTTTTATATCCGACCAATCAAAACCATTTTGGTCGTTACAATAACCATGAAGCATTAATTTTCAAATTTTTATTTTTATTTTTTGTTTATAAAAGTTATATACACTGTATTTCCTAAATCCAAACCATAGGATTCATTATACATTATGAGAAGTTTATTTTAGCAGGTATATGTTACATTAAAATCTATCGGATATATAGAAATTTAATAAAATTTCTATTTTAAATAGATAGAAATATTTCATCATTTAAACTGTCATTTCACATCAAAATTCTACCAAAATCGCAAGGTACATAAATTCACCAAAACCAAACGCATTCAACGAATCTGATCATCAAAATAACATGCATAATAATCAAAATAAATTTATTTTTTGAAAATAAATATTATAAAATTTGTTCCAATCCATCCACACAACACGTATACTTAACATACGTCAATCTCAGCTAAAATACAACATATATAGACCCAAATAAAGATTCAAGCCAGTATATTTATCACATAAATGACGTAGATTTATCTATCTACTTACTTGACTGAAGATCTATGAATAAAAATAGAAAATCTCAATGGTAGAATCTCCTTTCTTCTTCTTCTTCTTCTTCTTCTTCTTCTTCTTCTTCTTCTTCTTCTCTCTCCCCCTCTAATTTCTCACAGCAACATTCACCCTTGGCAATGCCTTCTTGTTGCCTCTCTTGTTGCCCAAACAAGCAGCTTATACGCAGAGGACTTCACTGTCATCTACCCGAATTAAATGCACATAAGTCATGCATTAAAACCACGCATGCAACCCCTATGCCGTAGGTATCCTATTTAAGGAAACCATCTGATGGGCAGAAATTAGGGTGCGCATGCAACTGCCCACGCTGTTGAAATGGAAGGGCGTTTTCACACTAGTCCTTACAATAAATAAATCCCTCATAAAAGAAAATGTAAGAAAATCCCAAAATTTAAAAATAAACCCAATGTAATCATTGGCCTCATTGCATTCTCCATCACCTGAAGACAGGGTTAACCATCACAACCTTTGCCAATGGATTAAATACAACTATCAATGAATCACTAACAATTAGTGGATTTTTTTATCCTTTAGTTATTAATGGAAGTTAATAGTAGAGACCACTTATTTCTACTTATATTTTTTCAAGTGCAAAAACTTTGTGTCTAGGTTTTGATGAGAGGCAAGGTATATATGTGGGACATTTTCAAAATAAAGGACATAATTGTTCCCATAAATTCGTGTTTTCTCTACATCCTATTGTTCTATTATATCATATGAAGGATAGAATAACGAGAGGAAGAGAGAGAGAGAGAGAGAGAGAGAGAGAGAGAGAGAGAGAGAACCCATACCAAAACTGTTGTTAATACCAACTTATCTTTAATGTATATTTATATCTTCTCTTTGTCTCTTCCTGACAGACAAACTAGGATAGATATCTCATCATGTTTCTTTGAACAGGTATCCTGCTAAACAAAATAAGAAAATAACAGAGATTGCAAGATGATACATCATTCAACAATATCTATCAACTTTCTCACATAGATTTACAAAATTCTTCCAATGAAAGGAATACTACATTAATATTTAATCTGATGATATCAACATCAACTTAGACAAACCACAGAAATCACCAAAACTAGGATGACCCAGGCTGCTGATTGGAGGCATTTTGCAAATTGGTTGTCACTAATTGCTAGGACTAATTTCTCCAACTGTCCGTCAGCAGTCTTCAGAGTCCAAGAAGCAATTACAACTGTTTTGGTTTCCCAATCAAGAAGTCGTACATAGCATGTCCAGAAAATGAAACAGAATCTTCATATGTAAAGAGGTTCTCTGAAACTTAGACATATCATTAAATTGTGCACTGTGCAGCAGTCAAAACACCTGGAATATGCAAGCATACTTTTTCTGGTGCATACTTAGTCAACCAAGAAATCCTCGTAAGCCTCAACGAAAGCACATTTGTCATAGAAGTGGAGGCACAAATGCTAGTTTGATATGTGCATTGAGATCAAAGACTCAATTTACAATATTCACAAATTTTCCAATTCACATGGTGTTGATCATCTGAACCTTTCATGACAGTGAAGCACAAAAGCAAGCCTAGAGGGTGAAGATTAAGTCTCCTTCAACTGGCATTCTCATCATGCGGCGGTCGAGTAGCCCGACGAAACCAGGTATTGAAAGCTGAGACAAGGTGAGGGCAGTCTTCAACATTGCGGGTAGCAAAGCTGAGGCAGTGGTGCAGCAATAACTCAGCATCTAACATAGGTAGTGTGGATATTATCCTGAGGAATGTCTCTTCCAATTCCTGAAATAGTTGTTTCTGACCCGAAGGTATTGGGGAAACATTCTTCTCTCTGCAAACAATCAACACAGGGAGCCAAACAAGTACAAGCTTCAATCTCACCTGCAATAATTGAGTGCCCATCTTAAGACTCCAAACATCCAAACAGCTCCATTGTATGGTCCAATTTTTGCAGTCATGAGCCAGCAAGTTTTCTAAGATTTTAGCAATAGAAATACAGTGTGATAGAACAAGATTCACTTTTATTTCATTGGTATCTTTAGCATACAAGGAATCATCATATGTTGGCCCACATGTGCATCAGTCAACATCAGCATCCAGAAACAACAGGAATAATGCTGCTGTCCAAAATTTTGACAGAATATGTAAAGCATAAAATTGACTGTTTGGCTGTATGGTTAAACAAGCGCAAAGAGCTTTTCAAGGACAAAAGATTTTCATTTATTTATTTGGTGTTTGGCTGACAATAGAATGTGCTTTCTCCCTATTGCAGAAACTGATTTTCTACGGCTAGAGAGAAGCTAAATTTTTGTCCTTTTCCCTAACAGCTTCTACAGTAGAGTTAAAAAAGACAAATATAGCTTCGTTTTACCCAACCATTAGCACAGCTTATGTAGAACAAGAAACCCATAATTTGAATAACTGACTTGTACGATAACTTCAACAACACCCAAACATCATATTAAATTTATTAATCATAATGATTAAGAAATTATAAAAAATATATATATCAGAATTATTTAACCAGTAAAATTTGATATGTGGTAAAAATTGTCATTTTCTTTTTAATCTCCTCCAATATTTCAATTAATTTATCAGGTGTATAAACAATATATAGTATGTATAAGTAATGAAAATTATGAAAGCATTCTTTACGCATATATATAGCTTTATAAATTCAGAATTGTATGCAACATTTGATCTGGATTATTTACATTAATACTGCATGAGTTGATTACTTTATTAAAAAAACAAAAAGTATGCATTCAAATGGATTGAAGGTTTTGCCTGGTGAGACAATAATGCTTTACACCTACATCCTTAATGATGCAGATTCAAGTACCAAAAATAGCTTCTTCAAAGAAAGAAGGTATAGTTGCATATATATTGCCCTGCCCAAACCACGCAATGGTGAGAGCCTTGTGCACTAGGTATGCTTTTTATATACTCAAACAGAATTTACAGCGAAATAATTCTACATATGCTTTTTGGTTTTACAGTAAAATACACAAATAACATTGAAAGCACTTTTCAAATAATAAGGCCAAAAACTAAACAGCTTCATGCTCACAATACTTTCTGCAGAAGTTAAAGTTTTCTCAAATAATTAAACCACTCAAGCGCTTTTATCAACACCTAAGTTTTCTGGCGTTCCTGATTCAATAACATTCAAGTCATACCTTCTAGATTCCCACATCAACTACAACTGAACCCACAAAAAATGATTACTAATTAATTAATCATGCTAGGCCGTCTAAGACCAATTCTCCATTCAAATCATAAACCCTTGAGTCTTTATTAACCACCCTTATCCATATCCTTTTCGGCCTTTCCCTTCCCTCCTAAGGCCTTTTAGTTTATCAAATCAACGAAGTTCTAAGCCTCCACCATACATGATGAGACCATATAAATATTCTATCATCTTACTACATTTTGGTGCTGCTGCCGCCTTTACATTTCCTTGCACTCATTTCGGATGCCACCCATTCATGTTCACATCCCTAATTTAGCTACAGTCATCTTACGTTGTTCTTTAATCACACAGCATCCATTTCATAACGCATGGCCATCCTTATAATTATCCACTCAAACACGAGCAGTAATGACTAATCAGTCTAAGATGCTACAATGATCATATTTTGCAATTACTTGGCCAATATTTCAAACCAAATCCGCATTTTAGTCATATCAATGCTCAAACTACATTTTATTTACCCTATTTTGTTTGACAAATTCTAAGACCCTTAAATTGTAAATTGTAAAGCATCCTTCATTTTTCATAGCTTTATATCTACATTTTTATTTTCATCAATCAAAACTTCACCCTTTGTAACTAACATGCCGCAGGGGATGTCTCCTAAACATTCCCCATAGCACATTTAACTAATGTAACAAACCACATGCTAAACCAAAACTAGGTCAAACCCTATAATAATTAAAACTCAATTGTCCAAGCCAGAGATGTTGCTCCATAAATGGTAAAAACTTGGCCATTAAGATTGTATAGCAACAACAAAGGTTAAGGGTGTCCTCCTTGTGCCCAAGTGAAGTTCCCACCCATTTGTAGCTATATATCCAACAATGTTGTATCCTTGGGCTCCATTTGGAATGAGGAAAAGTGGTGGAAAAGTTTTCCACCTCTTTCCACTCTTTTCTTTCACCAATTTTAATATAATTTGACATCTTAATTACCTAAAAACCCTATTTTTCTTCATTGTTATTTATATTTTCAATTATTCTTCTCCATCTTTTCATACCAAAAGCCTACTTATTTTGACTTTATTCACTTCATTTGTAATAATTTCCCTCATCACATAACATCATTTCCTCTCTTTTCTGCTAATTTTTTTTTTTTTTACCTCTTTTCCTTATTCCCAGGCACTTAGTCTCAAGTTGTTTCCCATGTACAAGAAAAGGAATTGGTTTCACCACGGGAACAAGTTTGAAAGAAATACCAAGAATCGCCTAATCCCAACTATAGGAAGAAGCAGCACCTTCACCCTAGCAAAAACCTAGAAGGAACCACTCAAAGAGTTTTGATGAAAAGAGAGACGCATCCTGAATATTCATTTCTTGAAAATGCTATTCTACAAACCTGAATGATAATTCCACATTGAAAAGGGTCATTGCTTCATGCGGTGATAAAAATTACAGTACAAAGAAATAATTTCTTCACAGAAGACCTTAAAGGGAGTTGAAAGCTCAAAAAATATTCCTACAATTCCATCCAAAATGCCAATGTTAGAGGCTCTATTCTTGACTATCATAGAAGTTTTAAGGATATTCATCTAAATCATTAACGAAAATATATATCTTTATATTGAGTTTGCTAGGCTAACTTCAAACAGAAAAGCATCCATAGAGAAATAAACTTCAAGGGCAAAAGTTTAAGTATAACCTCTATCCTTAGGTCAAACCTTCCAATAGATGAGATGCCCCTAAGGACCTGACTCAAAGCTCTCATAAAGTAAAGAGGAAGAAGTGGTCAGGCACAACACCATCATTGACAATGACATCGTAGTTTGTGCAATGGTTTCCCTCTTGAAATTAAGAACTCGGGTGCTTTTCAACAATTTGTCTAACATATTACTACAATTTAACAATCTTTTGAATGATTTGTTAAGCATGATACAATGGTATCGTCATGAACTTTCACTGATCCATTAGAAAATCCAAGTTCGGACTAAGGCTTTTGTCATTTTCACCTTGCTTAGAGTCTTCTTCAGTTTTGATATGCTAATACGACAAAAGCATCAACAGTTTTCGCTTCAAAGAGGAAGGATTCTACCATGGAGAAGGGTAG
>JAYJMB010088573.1:0-19207 GCA_036873735.1 Pouteria campechiana | reverse complement strand
TATGGTATGGGTGTATATGATTTGACAGCTAGGGTACAGTGTATCCCGATCTTGGTCTGTGGGTGTTGTGGTGATGTGTGTTTTGGAGGCGGCAGTTATATAAATTGTGTAGTAAAACTAGGGCCTGGAGGTGGCTATATTATATTTGCATATTTGTTATATAATTCTTATGGATTAGTATGTTGTATATAGGATAATGGTGGGAAATTAGGAGAGACTCTATCGGAATTTCCTCTGAATTTACCACTAGTAACGCTCCAGGAAGGAGGGGCGTTACAACCGTGGATGAGAGGAGGGGGGGGGGGAGGTGGAGAAATTTGTATCACAGTGAGCAATACAAAGTTTCAAGGAAGGGATGAAGGGAAGGAGATGATTAATGAGGCACTTGGAGCCTCATTTCCCCTCTTTTCAAGAGCCCTAACAGATGATGAAGTTGGATCCAGGGGCAAAGTGGCTAAGATATAAATCATGTTCTTAAGAGCCATATCATGAAGATAAATATTTCGGATAGGATAGGTGAATTGGAACATTGTCATGAATATAAGTAATATCATCCCACCAAGAGAACTGAAGGAACATCCTTTTGTGCTTCAATTTCCACCACTCATTGGTCTTCCTTCTATATCTTCTTCCTAAATGCCCTTCCCTGAGTTGCTTCATTGTTGTGGTGCAGAGAAGGATTGTTAGTCATGGGTAAAAAAAGACTATGTGGGGGCAACACTATGCAATTGATATAATGTTTGAAGAAAGAAGAAATAATTCATGCTAAAAATAGATTTTGATGTGATATCAATAGCTATAAATTGATTATGGCAAGAAAATGAGGTGTACTTGACCTTGAAAACCATGATTCAAATGAAGTGAAAATAGAATAGTGTATAGAAGTAACTTACTTTATCTAAGATGAAGTCTAGTCTCATGAAAGCATATCAAAAACATTTATAACTTTAGGCTTAGAAATATTAAATGTGTCATTCTCGAGTGATCACATTAGTCATGCATAATTCTCCTCTAATGTTGCAGAAGGTGTCTAAGGGTAGTGGCTTAGTGAAAAGATCATCAAGTTGAGCATGTATACGCACATATTCTAAGCATATATCATGTTTTCTACATGATTTCTAATAAAGTGGTGTCTAATTTCTATATGTTTGGTTCTCAAATTTCAAATAAGGTTCTTTGTCAAGCATATAGCACTAGTATTATCTCATTTGATGGGTATATCTTCATATCTTAGTTCATAATCATGAAGTTGTTGTTGCATCTACAGCAATTGAGAGCAACAACTTCCAGTAGCTATATATTCAGCTTCTGCTGTAGAGAGCAACACTAGTTTGTTTCCTAAAGAACCATGAGACTAGACTATTTTCTAGTAATTGACTAGTTCCACTAGTACTTCTTCTAATAAATTTTGTATCCCCTAGAGTCAGCATCTGAATATTTAATTAGTTCAAAACTAGTTCCCTTGGGATAATACAATCCTAGATTTGGTGTGTCAACCAAATACTTAAAAATTTGTTTCACTATAATAAGATGAGACTCTCTAAGACTAGACTAAAATCTAGCACATAAGCATATACTAAGAAGAATATCTGGTCTAGATATAGTAAGGTAAAGAAGAGATCCAATCATACTTTGGTATTATTTTTTATCTATAGGTTTACCTTTTTTGTCCTTATCCAGCTTTATTGATGTGCTCATTGGAGTGCTTACTTCTTTAATTTTTCTATTTTGAACTTCTTTAGCATTTATCTAGTATATTTGGATTGAAAAATGTAGTTTCTATCATTGTTTTGCTTGATTTGCAATCAAAGGAAGTAATTCAATTCTCTTATCATACTCATTTTAAATTTAGCCTGCATGATTTTTGAGAAGTCTTGACAAAGATCCTCATTAGTAGCTTCGAATATAATGTCATTCATAGAAATTTGAACTATCAAGATATCCATGCCAATATTTTTGATAAACAAGTTAGCAACAACTTTTTCCTTTTTGAATTAATGATCACTTAAGAATTTGGTCAGCCTTTCATACCATGCTCTTGGAGCTTTTCTCAGACCATATAATGCTTTGGTGAGCTTATAGACACGATCATGTTCATCATCATTTTTGGAACTTGGGGGTTGATCTATATACACTTTTTCACTTAAATATCCATTTAGGAATGTACTTTTTATATCCATCTGAAATAATTTTTGAAATTCTTATAGGATGCTAAAGCAAGTAGCATTCTAATGGCTTTTAATCTGGCTACAGGGGCATATGATTCTTCAAAGTTAATTCCTTCTTCTTGGAAATACCCCTTAACAACTAGCTGTGCCTTGTTTCAATGGACCTTTTTGTTTTAACACCATCATAGACATCACCTATAATTTATTTTCTAGGATGGACACTAATAAATATAAAATCCGTAGGAGGTTGATAGGGAACATTACCTCTACTTACCTCCTCCTCATTGTTTGAATTTTGCATGTCTTTATATCTTGTATCATCTTCTTGATCCTTCAGTTTGAGATTCTTCATGTTAGTTGTAGCTTCATTTGCATCACTATCACACTCCTTTCTCAGACATTTACTTCATCAAATTTAACATATATAGACTCTTCTACAACTTGTGTTCTCTTAATATGTACTCTAAATGTCCTACTGTTAGAAGAGTAGTCGAGGAAGATAACTTCATAGCTTTTTGGATCAAATTTTTGAAGGTTATCCTTCCCATTGTTCAACACATTACATGAGCATCCAAAGGAATGAAAAGATGAGATATTAGGTTTCCATCCTTTCCAAAGCTCATATGGGGTTTGCTTCTTTAAGATTACTCTTATGGTAACCTTGTTCAATACAAGGCAAGTTGTACTTATTGCTTCTCCCCAGAATCTTTTGGACAACTTACTCTCGTTCAACATGGTCCTTGCCATTTCCTAAATTGTCCAATTCTTTCTTTCTACAACTCCATTTTGTTGGGAAGTTCTGGGAGATGAGAAACTATGGTGAGTTCCTTTTTCATCACAAAAGTCAATCAATTTTATATTTTCAAATTCACCATCATGATCACCATGAATAGACACAATGGGCATTTGTTTCTCATTTTAAACTAACTTTGAGAATGTATAGAGTCACTCATGTGAATCTAGAATAGTCAGTCATGATGGCATATATATATATATCTTTTTCCTCCAAGGGTGAAAGCATCTGATGGTCTAAAGAAATTCATATGTAATAATTCCAGAGGTCTAGAAGTAGATACCCCATTTTTAACATGGAAGGATACTTTGTTCTGTTTTGACAATTGACAGGATTTTCATATTTTATGTTTGTCATAATTTAGTTTAGGTAGAGGTAGACCAATCACGAGATCCTTTTTCCACAAAGATCTAATATTTGACATGTTGATCTGTACCATCCTTTTATGCCATATCCATGGATCATCTTTGACTACAATTAACCATTTTCTAATAATATTATCTAATTGTACTAGATAAATATTTCCATACCTTTTTCCATTGAATAATAGATTGTTGTCTACACTGAATACATTACATGTAGATGGTTCAAACACAACTTTGTGACCCTGGTCACATAATTGAATGATACTTAGTAAATTGTGCTTGAGTCCTTCTATGTATAATATATCATCTATACATGCATTGAATAAATCATAAATTTTATATATCCCTTTGATGAGGCCTTTGTCATTGTTGCTGAATGCAATTGTTACTCCATTTATTAGCTTCAATTCTTTGAACGATTTCTTGTTCCCAGTCATATGTCTTGAGCAACCCCTATCTATGAACTAGGTATTTCTAGACGTAGCTTTCAAACTTAACCCTGCATTCAAAACAAATATTCTTCTTAGAACTTAGCAAATTTCTATGAACTAGTTTAACCGATCATTCTCATGAACTTAGCAACAGATTCTCCTGGATTGGAGAATTTACTCAATGTACTATTTAATATCTCTATCTCCATCTTCAGATTTTCAATCTCTTTTTGTAAAGATAAATTTCTTTCTACCATGATAGAATTTACTTTGACAATTGCATCAAAGTTTCTTTTTTTTAAGTGAATTTCTAGCCAAATAATTCAAACTCACTAAAGAGAGAGTTGTATGATTACTATAACTAAACAAATTTTTTGTATTTGACACAAGTACTAATCGAGCTTTAAGAGTTAGAACTATACGAGTAATAAAATTTTACCTCCATCTCTAGCTCTGTTGTGCATTGCTCTTTGATGGAGATTTGGCCATATAGCATATTCTTGCGAGGTGTCCAACTTTATTGTCACTTTTCTCACTTGAGCTTGTCCCTGATGAGTCTTCATCATTCACGTACATTCCTTTGGCTTGGTTTCTTGATGACTTCTTAAATGTTTCTTCTCTCTTCTTTCATCTTTCTCATTGACATTTACTTTTTCTTCATTGGGACACTCCAGAGACATTTGTCCAATCCCTCTACATCTATAGCATGTAGGGAGATCCCTCTTTCTTTTAGTCATTCTCTTCTATTGTGTAGGCTATCTCCTAGAGGTGTTGCCTCTACTACTTCTTGCGAACTTTCTAAAGTTTCTAACTAATATAGCCATATCATCTTCAGATTGTGATGCAGAGTCCTTGATGGTCTCCTTGGCCATTGATGCAATACTTTTCTTTTGCTTCATTAGCTCCTTTCTTTTACTTTTCATTAGCTTGTGTGACATCAGTGAGCTAATGAGATTGTCCACCAAAAGAGTGTTCAGATCATTTGCTTCTTATATCACTATGATCATCTAGTTCCTAAATCATGGCAGTGCCCTTAGTATCTTCATTATGTGTTTAGAATTTATGACTCCTTTTTCTAAACCTTTCAAAGTATTAGTAATTTTTGAAAAGTGAGAATACATTTCTTATGTGCTCTCCCTTTCTTTCATCTTAAAGTTTTCTAGTTTTCTTATCAACATGTTCCTTCTAGTTCCTTTAACCTATGAGGATCCTTCATATGTAGATACTAATTTAGTCTAAATGTCTTTTACAGTATTGCAGGAGGATACTTAA
Organism: Pouteria campechiana; assembly: GCA_036873735.1. NCBI lineage: Eukaryota > Viridiplantae > Streptophyta > Magnoliopsida > Ericales > Sapotaceae > Pouteria > Pouteria campechiana. The sequence goes on along the minus strand of JAYJMB010088573.1, from coordinate 14,178 downwards.
TAAAACTCAGATGAAGATAGTTGACGGAATAAAGAGTTCATAGCCTTTGCATTATTTTGGGTGGCCTGCTCTTTAATCCTTGCATCTACTTCAATGGTGGGAAAAGTGATTCCAATTTTAATGGTCTTCAAAGATTTCATATCATTAGCTATAATGAATTACTTCATCCTCAACTTCCAGTAAGAGAAGTTGGTTCCATCAAATAACGACAATTGGTTAGATGATTGCCCCTTGGTGAATGTTTATAAAGAGGATGATCTATTTGCCAATGGATCACTACAAATGTTTATATAGTCTACTATGATACCACTTGTTAGTCCCAAAGCTTAGGCAAATACCCAAGAGGGGAGGAGTGAATTGGAAACTTAAAATTTTGCTAAACCCCTTTAGGATCAAACTTTCCTCTAGCAATCAATCTAATCATGCAATCAACGCACAAATAAATAAGACAGAGATTTTTATAGTAGTTGAATAAACACTCTACTTTACTCTTCCAAGAGCACTCTTCTCTTATTACCTTGGGCTCCACTATCTCTAATAGCAGAAATATAATCAGTACACCTTGTACTCTTCTAGATTCTAGCTCTAGGGTGCGTGATTATAGTGCTCCCAGCACTCTTCTAGATTCCAACTCTAGAGGATGTAAACACAGTGCTCCTAGCACTCTTCTAGATTCTAGTTCTAGGGGGTATAATCATAGTGCTTCCAATACTCTTCTAGATTCTAGCTCTATGGGGCATAATCATAGTGCTTCCAATACTCTTCTAGATTCTAGCTCTAGGTGCCATAAATAAATAGCTCTTGTTTGCACTTAGATAATCATAGGTCTTCTTAAGTCCAGTCTCAACCACTATCTCAAGGGAATTACAATAAATATCAAAAGTTAAAGCATAGATACTTCTCAATAAGCACAGGGAATATTTCTAAAGATTAAATGTAGAAGTAAATGATCTTCCCAAAAGTTGGTTGGGAGCCTTCAAAGAAATTTGAAGAAGGTTTGAATGCAAGGCTCATGACTTTTGAAAGATTTAGAATGTTTTGGCTCATTTTAGTAAATGTCTCAAGAGGGTATTGAATATTTTTCTTGATTCTTTTACTTGATCCAATGATGCTATATTTATAACTGCTTTGAATTCCAGCCATTGGTGGTAAGTAAACTCCATTAATGACAAAAGACTATTCTAATTAACATATTTGAATTCTCTGACTTCTGTTTAATCCTCGTTTGCTAGAATGCTTGTAATGCTAACCTTGGAGAATATGATTTTTTGATTCTTGAGAATTATTAGTGAAAGAGTCGCTGCAATGGTTGATTCTTTCATCAAAATGGAAAGAGCGTCATTAATGCTGGATGAAGACCAATGATTTAGTTTATTCATTGCTCGTCTTCACTTATGTGTCCATCAAACAATGTCCCTTCATCTTTCAGTTTGTCCATGGTAAGTAGCAGACGAATCTAGTTAGAGTAGAGGAATTGTTAATCAAAAACTTCTTCTATTAGTTTGTGACAAATTACGAAGGCATAGATGAATCATCATTCTAGTACTTCATTTGTTGGATTATCTATTATAAGTAACAGAAGAGCTGTAGGAGCATAAAAAAATTACATTTTCATCAGTTCGTTTGTTGGATTGTCTATTATAAGTAATAGACGAATTGTTGAGGTGCATATGAATTATCTTTTCAGCACTTCATCTATTCGATTGTCTATTGTAAGTAACAGATGAATTGTTGAGGTGTAAACGAATTATCCTTTTAGCAGTTTGTCTATCGGATTATCTATTGCAAGTAGTAGACAAATTGTTAGAGGCACAGAAGAGCTCCACTATTCCGCCTTTGTCTGTTTTTAACAGACGATCATTGGCTTGGTAAGTTGTTTAACTATGGCTTACTTATGATAGATGAAATATATTATATGCACATTGTTGTGCATTCATCAGATATAATCTTCACTTTGACAGATGAATATGGTTGATTACTTTTCATTTAAGCTTTGACTATAGTGATACTACATCTTTTGCTTCTGCACTTGCCCAAGTCTCTTCAGTCAAAAAAATTGATGCCTTGGAATATCTTTTCTGTGTTCATTTGTTCGTGAGGCCTACAACTTAATTTTGTATGCTAAATGCCTAGTAATAACCATTAGTATATAATCTTTAATCAAGTTTTGAAACCATGCATTTATGCTAACACTTTTGCAATAAACAATTTGAAGCTCATCAAGCACAAAATAGCACTAGCCTATCACCCTCAAACAAATGGACAAGCAAAGATCTCCAATAGAGAAGTGAAATGAATTCTAGAGAAAATAGTGTAGAATTCCCATAATGACTAGTCTAAGAAGCTAGATGATGCGCTATGGGCATATCGGACTACTTTCAAGACACCTATAGGAATGTCATCTTATAGGTCGGTCTATAAAAAAGCTTGTCATCTTCAAGTGGGATTGGTACTGGGCAATTAAAAACTGAATATGAGTATGGATGTAGCCAAAGAAAAGTGGCTTTTACAACTCAATGAGATGGATGAGTTCCGCAATGATGCATATGAAAATAATAAAATTTACTTGGAGCAGACCGAAGCATAGCATGATAAGTTCAAAGAAAAGAATTTTCACCAAGCCAGAAAGTCTTGCTATACAATTTCAAGTTTTGATTATTTCCTAGAAAACTGAGATCAAAGTGGTTAGGCCCATTCATAGTAAAAAAAGTGTTTCTATATGGCGCTAGGAGCTTCATGAAGAAAAGGAAACGTTTAAAGTCAATGGACAATGCATGAAGCCATATTATGATGGTGTTGTTGATCACCTCAAGATGATTATCAAGCACGAATGACCCTGAAGGAGGAAGAGTCTAGCTAATGACTATAACTTAAGTGCTTCTTGAGAGGCAACCCAAGTTTCTGAACTTAATTTGTTTAAATTTGCATTGTTCATAAAAGGTTATTTTTAGCCTTTCGTTTTGCTTTCTAAATAGTCAAGAATGAACCCCCCCTCCCCCCCCCCCTCTCAAGACACCTCCACACAAAAGATCCCTAACAAATTGCCCTACGTTTCCAAAAGTGAACTTCCAAACAGCCTCAACACATCATACACACTCCTCCTCCCATCTATAACTATTGATTCATCCCACCATAGCTTGGCAAAAGTTGGAAATGTGGAGTTTCAAAACAAAGTGGGGGATTTCATCAAACCAAAGCTATCAAGTAAGTGCTTTCCTTTACTTAAGTGTTGTTAAACAATTTTTTGATGGAGATGGGAGGAAATGATAGCAAAAAATTGATGAATGTGTGAACTAAGGTTGTGCTCACCAACTGTTTGAAGAAATTCCTATGTGTAGTTAAGGTGTTGTGCTTGAAGTTATGGGTGACAATTCTTTGTTCCATTATTACCATTAAAATTGTGAAAGAAGGGGTAGGATGTTGATAGTGTGTGAAATGAGCTTCAGCTTGTGAAGTGAATTTGTTGTTTGTAAGCTAAAAAATTGAGGTGCTCAAAGTGTTTGAATAATGGCCCCAAAGAGACAACATGGTAGCTCTTCTTAGAATGTGCCAATTCAACCAAACTTTGTAAGTGCAGAAGTGGTTAAGAGTTTCAAGAACTCAATTGTTGGGAAGAAATGTATCCAAGAAAGGGTTTTTGTTTTCATAACCTGTTAAGAGGTATTAATGCAACTATCAAAGAACGACATCAAGCTGGTGCAGCCCTTATTCCAGTTATCAGAGAATTTTATACTAATGTAAGGGAGCGTAAAGATTTGAAGGCTTTAGTGAGAGGCAAGTGGTTTCCGTTTGACAAAACGATAGTTAATCAAAGGTATCAACTGCTCAACTTGTAAGAGGACGATTATTCCAAGTTGAAAGATCAGGGACCAGATTTTGATGAGACCATCAGCTTCCTTGCAAAGCCAAGAACTCAATGGAAAAGATCCAAACATGCTGCATCAAAATTTCCTACATCGGGCTTAAAAATATTAGAAAAAGTCTAGCACTATTTTATCTCTATAAAGATGATGCCTACATTTATGTCTTAGGTTTCAAGGGAGAGAGAGCCTTTTTGAATTATGCAATTTACAATGGCCTTTCTATTGATGTTGGGTGGATCATTGAACACACTCAGACGGGTTTGGTCATCCATCACTTATTTACAATTTGTGTTTGCAAGGAGTGATGATAAGTCCCTTAGAGGAAATTCGACACCCCAAATTGCCTGCGTGCTATTGTAGGCAACCAAATTTAGAACCTTACTCCATTTAAATTACCTTTAGTAGTGTGAATAAGGGTTGATCCCATGAGGAGTATCTAGCTTAATTTTATGCAAAGTGAATAAAAAAGGGGTTTTTGAATGTAATGAAGAAAGTGTTATAAAAGAAATTTATCAAAGAAGAAAACATTGGTTCAAGTCAACATCCACCATTAGAATCTTATAACTGATCATTGTTGCAATTATAAATCAATTCATACTTTAAATATTTACCATTGGAATTATTTTTCCTATCTCTTTTTCAACATAGTTAATTAGAAACCAACATTCTAATTAACCCTAACCACTAAACACCCCAAGACTAGCGTTAAAGCTTTAATCTAATAGCAACATTAATATTTATAGAGATTGGTGAAGCTAAACAACATAAGCACCAGCGATTACCTTTAATTTAGTCAAATATTCTTCCTAAGATTTAATAACTACAATAGTAGCAAATTATTAAACCTTAGTTGCTTTGCAAATTAGAGGGAGCAAATAATTATGGATTTGAGATCTAATATAACAATAGATTGTAATTAATAATAAACTAGTAGGCCTCCTACCAATTAAGCATAACAATCATCTTCATGAACGAAGAAGAACATTCAATACTCAAAGTATAAATTGAATAATTAAATCAAATTATATCTCACAGTATATTGATTCTGAGGCTTTTATCTCCTTAAATGAAGAATAAAAGTTTAGACATGCAGGGCCATGAAATCACAAAGAAAATAAAATAGAAAAAAGAGAAGAAGAAGATTCTCTATCAAAAGCTACCAAAAGGTATCCCTCCAACCCTAGCAAAGGAACCCTCAAAAACCTTAAGAAACTGCTATTTATATAATTAAAAATATGCAAAATATGCAAATTTTGCAAAAATCTAAAATTTGGTGGAGTTGGGACTACTAACTCTGGATGGGCACCACCGACATCACCTTGCTGCCCGATGGTCGGATGGCTACTGCAGTATGGGTGCCGGTGGCGCCGGTTTGCTACCTTCGACTACTTTTCTCCTTATTGCTTCTCCTCTACACTTCATCCTGACTTTGATATTCTTCCTGTATTTTCCTTTGATGTAGTACTTATCTCTCAAAACTCCCAACATGAAAGTTGTAGAAAAAAAAATTTTGTTTCCAGAAAATCTTTAATCATCTCAGCCAGAGGTCAAATGAGAGAGTTAGGCTCAAAATACCGATTAATGCTGAAATTATCCAAAATCCTTCAATTGACTTCTTTTTGCACTTAACCACTTCAATTGTCCCCTTAATCAAAATACAAGAATAATGGAGTCAAATAAGTGTAAAAGATTAAGTATTAGGGGAATAAAGTATGACATTTTGTATTCTCATCAAATTCTCCCATACTTAACTCTACTCATCCTTGAGCAAGACTCAAATTCACTCTCCCTAAAAGATTATCAAGGTTGTGATTATCATAAACAAAGAATAACCAAAACTCTTCAAAACTCATAATATATCTTAAAAAAATCATGCTTATACAACCTGCAATCATTCAGTAAGCATTCTCTCTTGAAGAAGGATTAAACTAAACAAGTAGAACCCTCACGGAAATAAACACTCTACTCTCATGTGTTTGAAAGGTATATGTTCTGCTCAAATTCATTCCAATGAAAATGATCTACCATAAGCTTGCACATCTTCTCATTTTCAATCACTAGGATCACATGCATATCATGAATCATAAGAACTTTTCATGGGTTATAATGGGGTTTGGGGTAAAGGTGAGAAATATTTAGAAATATAGCTCAAACGCCATTAAAGCTAATGAAGCACAAATAAATCAACTCAAGCTCAAATATATAAGACATGTACAATCACTTATTTTCTTTAGTATCTTTCACCTTTGAATACACACAGATCCCTTCCCCTAGAATTTTGATGTTTTCTTTTCCTTTTTCTCTTTTTCTTTCACTTTAACACATTGTTTTTAATTTTAAGAACAACAATCTGTTCTATTTCACCAATCATAACCATTCCATAAATTTTGACACCCCCAAACTTTATTTCTTGTACACCCATACATAGCACAATGATGACCCATGCTCTACTAAATCTATAGCTTAGGTAAAGATATTACTTTTCTGGGTTTTAAGCTTGTAACATGGGTTCATAATAAAAGTCTATAAGGCTCAAAGGGGCTCAACAAGAGGATAAATTAATTACAAGGTAGGCTATTTGGCTCATGTAGTTCATAACAAAGAAGGGCCTTAATCATGTTCATACATGCATGTATCAATGTGAACTCAAAGAGAATCAAGGCAAGTTCTAGAGAAATATATCCATGGAAGAATATCTCTCATGAAGAAAAATAATGAGATTGATGTGAATGTGTTAGTTTAAAGGCTCAAAATCTCACCAGCTTTTATCTACAAAATTTAATCATCATCATTCTCAAGGTAAATAACTAAACTAAGAAATTGGAGGATTATTTAATCAATTATGTTATGAATTTTTCAAGCTTAGCTGAATCTTGCTCATGACATCCTCAACCTCAACTCATTGGAAACCACCAAAACAAAGGGTAAAATTAACTCTCTCTCAAAAAAAAATTTCAAAAATAAAACCAAAAATTAAAATTAAAACACAATCTAAACCTAAATCCCCTCCCCCAAACTTAAAACTTTCATTGTCCCCAATGTAAGGTCAAATGGAAAGAATATGCAAATATAACCATAATATAAATCTAAAAATAAGAAGGAAATAAGAAAAAGAAACACAAACTCCCCTTGGGTTGCCTCCCAAGTAGCGCTTTTGTTTATAGTCATTGGCTCAACTCACTACATCTTTCTTCAATCTAGAGCAATTGCAAACTGGGAATAATGAAGCATGCATGTAGATGGGTCAATTCCTTTCATATGTTTCATTATCCAACCGGTAGCCCACTTATGCTTCTTAAGAACATGCACAAGTTTCTCTTCTTGTAATGCATTGAGTTTATTGGAGATGATCACAGATAAGGTTTCTCCATCTTCAAGGAATACATGCTTGAGGTGATTGGGAAGAGGCTTCAAATCTGGAGTAGATGCCTATAAAACAGAGGGTAAAGGGCTCTTATTAGAAACTGTTAACTCAGTGTAAGGATCATTACCTGATTTTGGTAACTTTAGAAAGTCATCCAATGCTACAATAGTTTCCTGCAAATTAGTACTCAAAGGTAACACCTCATTCTCTTTCTCAAGATGTTTACTAATTGCAATTTTCAATTCATTTGTATCATCAAGTTCAAAAACTTCCTATACACAAGAATCAATCACATCAATAGAGTAAAAAGGATGATCATCATTAGGATATTTATTTTGTGTTGATTGAGTTTGCTTTGATCTTTATATAGTTTGTTTTGTGTTGTTTCTGGATTGAGCTTGCTTTGATCTCTATTTACTTTAACTTATAGTAGTTTATTTTATGGTAGTTTGTTTTGTGTTATTTCTAGATTGAGTTGTTCTCGTCTTAAGTCTTATTATTATTATATGTATAAAGCATTGTTCAGGTTCATTGGATAAATATGAATGACAGGAATGCGATGCATTGGGTATAACTTTTCGAAAAGAAAGATGCATGCTTAGTTTGTGTGCTTGACTTGAACTTTTGTTTAGCTTCACTTAAGATTCTTTATTCACTTGAACACATAGTCTTATTGTTTGATTACTTGTGTACTAAGATATGATTTAGGAAACTATGCGAACATGATTTATTTGAAACTTTAGAATTTATTTTAATCATAGTTTAAAGCAAAACTTTAATGACAAATCACTGAGAAAATGATTTAGGCATTCCTTGATTAGTTTGAGTCTTTCAAGATAACCTAGTACATAATGAAAGAATGTCATATGCAAAGCATTTGAAAGAACACCATTCAACTTTTCATTCTTAAGCTTTGTCATCCAAATCCTTTGAACATGAAAAACTATGTTTGACCCATTAAGAGACATATTTGATACCCATGCTTGGTAGAAGGGTATGAGAGAATAAAAGAAGATAAGTTTGGGGGTGTTAAAAAAAAAGCCAAAATAAAGAAAAATGGATGAAAGGAAGGGAATAAGTAAGGATTCATTCATCATTTGTGGGGATCACATCACACAAATTTAAAAGAAAACAAGTTAGGAGGTGTGGTAGAAATACAACCCGCATATATATATATATACACATATACATAGATGCGAAGAGTGCAGTCAATTGTGATCAAAATTTGTAGCGTTATGTCTATTCTTTGGTCAATCTTTTATCCTTTTCTTATTAACCAAACCCAAGGCCTTCCTGCAAACTTAATAAGTCATATTGATTCTTAGTGATGAGTTGTTAAAATTAATGGAGAATGATGAGAAAGATGAGTTTATAGAGTAATATAATAGGTTCTTATAGTTGTCAAAAATAGTCATCAAAATCTATCTAGGTCTTTCGTTAATGAATAATAATGGCTCTATCCATTGCACACATATAAGGAATTAAGAGTGAGTTATAACAATGTTCTAGTTGAAATTCTAGACATGTTTTTGGAAATTTTCTCAAGTTATATGCATATGGAATCATTTTGAGATCTCTGAAAACTAAACTTGATCAATGTTTTATTCTCCTTTGTTTTTTGTACTATGTTGTGATGAGTGATAAGTTTTGTTTTATTTTGTTTTGCTCAAGGACAAGCAAAAAGATAAGTTTGGGGGCATTTGATAAATGCATTTTATTCATTTTTATTATATCATTTTAAGTGATCTCTGGCTTGTTCTTGAGTTGTTTTGAGTTGATTTATTATGATTGTTATTTGCATTTGTTAATAGGGATGCACTTGTAAGGAAGGTAAAGAAATTAATGAGTAAAAAGGAGCATTGCAATGGAGTTGAAGGGAAAGATCATATGACTAAAGATAAAAGATAGATTCAAGTCTTCCAAGGCATTACAATCAACCAGCACTTGGGAGCCATGACCCCCAGAACATTGCAAAGATGATCAAGTGGACAGCATCTAGCAGCTGCAGTCCCCATAATGTTACATGCATACTGAGTCAAGATAGCATTTGGGAGCTGCAACCCCCAAATGGGAGTAGTGGCCCACAAAATGATTTGCACTATACAAAGCCAAAATAGAACTTGGCTGCTGCGGCTCCCAAAATTTGCAAAAGTTTGCAACTTGGTTTTGAGATACTATAGTGTGGTGCATGTGAAGGATTTCTAACCTTAATGTGTGTGCTATAAAATGAAGAAAGGAGAGAGGAAAGGGGAACCTTTTTGGGCATTTTTCCATGGAGACTTGGGAGAGGAGAAGAAGGTGCATTGTGGGGGGGTCTCTTGGCAAAGAGAGGAAGCTGGATAGGGAATAAGAGGCAACAAAATACAGATTTGCATTGGGATTCTTTCTTACAAGGAAAGGAAGCTGAAAATGGAGAAAAGGGTATAGATTACTTCTTAGAGAAGATTATTCTTTGATCTTTGCTTGTTCTTTTTCAATTATTCTCTTTACTTGATCATGTTTAAAATAATGTGTATGATTCCCTTTGATTACATTATGAGCTAAACACTTTGTTCTAGGGGTACAATGTAGCAAGATTATGATTATTTAGTTTTATCCTATTTAATGCAAATCATTGTTTGTTCATCATCTATGTTGAGTGTTTAATCTGATTATAATCCTTGTAAAAGAATGCCAACCCTTTCAACATGATTAATGATTTGATTTGAGAATGAAAAGCGATAATTGAATTAGACCACGATTACTCACCATACGATTTTCATGATGATAGAGATATCCATGAGGCTTGTGTAGCATCAAAAATCTCTTGATCTCAATGCATCTTGATTAGTTTAGAATTTTCACTAAGATATTGGAAATTAACAAACTAGGATAGACTATTATGAATTGAGAAGGAATAACAATTAATCAAGAGAGATTTGTGTAACACCTGGGGTGTTAAAAATTAGGGTAAAATTTTCTTATTTACATGTAGTGATAAAGTGAGATGGAGAATATGTATTTTATCATGAAAAGGTGTAAAAAGTGAGGTCCGTTTATTATGCATCTTATGTCATTATGATGGGAAAATATCCTAGTCAAAAAAGTATGAGCAGATAGGGCAGAAAAATGCAGAAAACCAACATGGAAAATGGGCAGGTAGGTGGATGCCATGGAGCCCAAATGAACACCACGACGTCAGATTGAAAAAGCGCAGAGAGTGCATCTAGTGAAATTGACGTCATGATGCCCAATTCCATGCTGCGACATCGGCCAATGATAAAAGTCAGTGACCCAACTTTTTCACTGTGTTCAATTTTGTTCTTCAATCTATTTCATTTCCCCTTCTTCCCCATGCCCTACCCTCTTACCCTAAGCCTTATATGCCCAAAAACCTTATGATTTTAGATAGGAAATTACTTGTTTAGGATTGAAAACTCGATGATCTTGCATCCAAACCTAAGTTTTTTCAGTTTGGATGGTGAAAGGAGGAAGAGGAAGCCGTTTGGCTGCTACCCATGGAGGATTTGGAGGATTTGAGGCCGAATCCTTATGCTAGGGAGGAAGCCATATGTGAATTTGAAGGTAAGATCTTTTTTTCCCATTTGATTTGTTGATTTGCTCTATTAGGGTTTTGTGAACAATAACGTTTTCAAGAAATGATGGGGTGTTGTTGTTAAAACCATGGAGGAAATGATTAATCCATGCATAATAATATTTTGCAACTTATGTGAGATGAGAATCCCAATTTATGTTGTGATCCATAACCTATTTGGTAAATAGGAAAGGGTTTCTGTGTAGAGACTACATGAGCCACAAATTGATGGGATTAAAGGTAGTTTAGGGTTATTCTTAAGGTTAATAACATCTTAATGGTTTTGGATGATAATTGTATATGGTTAGAGATGAAAGCCCTTTTAGTATTCTATTTCAAGATAATGATTTAAATGATGTATATAAATTATTTGATGAAATGGACTATGAACAAAAAAGTAAGTATGAAGGGTTTGAGTACAACCCTAAGACTCTAATGAGAAATTAGTTTGTTTTGGGATATACTTAATTGTTAATGAATTAGTTAACATTAAAGGTGTTGGATATGAGTTGTATAAGGTCAAAAATGCAAGTAAGCTGTTGTATCATGGAAACTGATAGTAAAATTATGCATGTTAACTTTGTGAGAAAATGCCTCAATGAAAATAAGATGTAATTGGGGATTCTATAGTAGCTCTTATTGATATAAGTAGATAACTAAAATGATGGTTATGGAATGAACTAATGATTTAAAATGAATGCTTGAAATGGCAGTCCCAATTGGGATATCAAACTGATGAATAATTGAATGATAGGAGTATAGGGTGAAGTTCACCTAGATTTAGTTAGAATCTTTAATTAGATGTTGTAATTTCAATGGTTTTATTTGTTATGTATGTAGAATTCATTGAACAATTACTTATGAGCCAAAGGGTGAGGAGTTATGGAATTAGCCTTCATGGAGGTAAGCAGGCTCTCTTTTGATTCATATGTGACTATATTATTGAATGGGGATAGCGGATATCCCATGTGTGCATAGGCATGTATGAATGGATGGGGATAGTGGATGTCCCATTTGTTGTATACCAATATGTTTGATTATGAGATATTTGTTATTTATATGTTCACTTATTTGAATTTTTTGTATGATGAAATGGGTGCCTAGATGGGAATAATTGGTGTTCCCTGATTATATAGATTGTTGAGTGAATGAATGTGTGGATGAAGGGATTGTGAGTATTGCTTGATATATGTATGGATAGGGACTATGAATATCCCAAGAATAGGTTATCAACTATATTATGGAATTGTCTATATTGATGAAATGAGGAATATTCCAAAATGTTATACATGGATTGTTTTATGCTAGTATGGCATAGTCATAAAGTACATTATGCTCGACTGGCACCGTTATGGTGTGTAGTGCCTACTTGGCACTAGTTTTGTATGAGGTGTCAAACTGACACTGGTTACAAACTATGTTCGATTTATGAGATTGGCACCATTATGGTGTGCAGTGCCTGCTTGGAACTAGTATTGTATGATGTGTTAGAGAGTTTTAAACTAATTTTATGTGGGAATTCTGATATATAATATGATAGAATGGTGAAAAATGTATATTGGAGCAATGAGGACTTGAGCCTCATGAGTGTGTTCTCATAATTACATTTTGTTTTATCTATTCATGTTCTAATTGCAAACATGCTATTGTTTTCTTTTTAGCCTACTTACCGAGTTTGCCTGGAGTCACACCTTCTTATTCTATCTTTTTGTTGGCAATTCAAGTAATGGAGTCCAAATGTACATTGGGGTGTGTGCGCCAAATTTGAAGATATTTTAATTATGGTATGATAAATCTAGATTGGAATCCCACATGGGTTGTATATTCAATTCAATTCACAATAAATTAATTTTGGATGTATTATGGGTATGTAAAAGAGTAATGTATTAGCATGTCGAAATGGTTTTGTGGATAAATGTGTAATATTCCAGTGTTGTTTATTGCCATCATGGGACGACTCAGGTTCTAGGCCGAACTGTGGGTATGATTGGGATTGATTTATGATCTTGGTTAAAGATTTTTACTTATTAAGAATTATGATTTTATATCTGATTAACAAATGCATGCACAAGTATGGTTGACCCTATTCTATTTCAACTTTATCTATTCCATTTTTCCCCAAACCTTTGCCCTAAACCCTTTTATTCCTAAATTCTTGCCTATTTTGCTAGAAATTAAGAGAGTTTGCATGTATAATCACTCCACCATGTCTCTAGGCTTGGGTTTTAGGAATTTGAATGGTGGAAAATAGAAGAAAGTGTGATTTTCTATAATAGAGGGAGCCTCTTGGAGTTTTTTGCTTGGAACCTCATTCATGGGTGGAAGACACGCGTGGATTTCATGGTAAGTCACTTTTATCCAATGAAATTTCTGATTTTTACCTAGCTAAGGTTTTGTGGAATTTTTGAATAGTGATTCTTAGGGGAAATGATGAAATTGAAGTGGTATTCATGGGGAAAAGTGATTAATGAGTTAATGATAGAGTTTTAGATCTTAATTAGGCATGAGAAATCATGATTTAGGTTTTGTTAGGGTTTTGCCTAATTTGTGAACAATGATTTTTCTGAATTTCATAGCTTATGTGTAATAATCATGGAGAAAATGATTAATGCAGGAATTATAATATTTTAGGATTTGTTTGGGTTATTTTGGAGTGAAAAGTCCAATCTTGGGCCATGGCATAATTGAGGGCTTTTTGTGTATGGGCTATTTGGACCATGAATTGGTTACGTTAAACACATAGTTGAGGCTTGATTGGAATGTTTTTAAGCTTAATTAAATGCTAACCATGTTGTATCCAAGATGGATGATGAACTAATTGATAGCATTTAGAAATGGTTGTACATTGGCTTGATAAGAATTCATTAAAAGTGCCTTTGTAAATAAATGGCATTGTGGTTTGTATAGGGTCAGTTGAGCATGGGTGCGAAGCTATGGAGCTTATGGAGTTGTGGAACTCAAGAAGTTGTAAGAGGATTCATCAATGAGGTAAGTGGGGTTTTTCTTGATTGAATGGATGAATGGATAGGGATAGTGAACATCCCATGTTGTTCGGGCATGTTTTGGTTGGGGATAGTGGATATCTTGTGCTTGTTTAAGATAAATGTTTATCATGGATGATGAATGCATGAATAGTATGGATAGTGAGTATCCATTGGATTGATATAATTGGTATTGGGTTTATAATATGGATATATGATTGCTGGGGATAGAGAATATCCTGTATCTTTAAGCTTATTCTTGTGTATGGATGTCTACATAAAAGGGATAAGGAATATCCCGTCATTGTATATGAACTGATAAGTGGTGGTGCTGTCGTGGGCACACCAAATTTAGAACCTTGCTCCAATCTAATTTTCTGTAGTAGTGTGAGTAAG